>VDFB02278938.1:0-21465 GCA_007258455.2 Sequoia sempervirens
ATGCAACAACCCATGTAAAAATGCCTGCTTTAGGGAGACACTCTGAGTTCCAGCAAAGTGTGATTGGGAGCTGAGGGCTGGGCTTCTCCAATCCCACCAGCACCCTGTATCTGTCCTTTGCATTGTATGACCCATTTGGAGAAGTGTTCCACCTCAGAACATCATTACCTTGTCTTGGATGTATAATTCTGCCTACCATTATCTCCTCATACAAAGCCACCTGTCTAGGGTCCAAGACCAAGTCATTTAACTTTTTCCACTTGTATGGCCTCCCAGTAATCACACACTTTGTTGCCCCATACACGTTTGGTTGCTTCTCATACTTGATTTAACTTTGCTACTGCCTCCAATTTTCCAAACCACTCCTAGGAGTCTTCCCAGAAAAGAGCTTCTCGACCCCCTCTTACCTCCCAAGTCAACTAGCTTAGTATCAGGTGGTGACTATTGCAAAGGAAATTCCATATTCTCGAGCCTTTTGGCAGCCTACTTGCCTTGAAAATGCTGTTTTCTTCTTCATCTAGGTATTTGGCCTTCACAATCTTCACCCATTTCAACTCTGGCCTGGAATGGATTGTCCACACTAGTTTTTCCCCTAGAGCTTGATTTTGTAGCATCAGGTTCTTCAAACTTGCACCATCCGCTTCCTTCCTTTCACAGACCTTCCATTTTATCAATGGGAATTTGCGTTGGTCTGAGTTCCCTTGCCAAAAGAAATTCCTCATCTTTTGATTGATACCTTTACTTGCGCCTGACAAGAGAGGTATACAGGAGAGCATGAAAATTGGGATGGCCACAATTACTGCTTTCAACATTGTCAGCCTGTCGGCCCATGACAACCATTTGGTTTTCCATGACGCAATCTTGGCACCTATCTTTTCCAACACAGGATCCCAAACTTTCCTAGGTTGCACCCCTTTTGCCAGAGGGAGGCCCAAGTATTTGCACGACAATTTACCTTGCCGAAAGCCCAATGTGTGCAAAATCTTTACTTCATTGGCGATGTTAGTATTAAAGAAAAAAATCTTAGATTTAGTTTGACTCACCTCCTGGCCAGACACTTTGGCATATTGATCTAGGATATGCTTGAAGCCCTTTGCTTCCTTCACCATAGACTTTCCCAACAACATATTATCATTAGCGAATTGCTGATGAGTAACCTCAGGGACACCACTTGTAATTTGGATCCCTTCCAAAAGCCCCTCCAACCTTGCCTTCGTGAAGGCGCGACCCAACTCTTCCGCCATTATAATGAAGAGGAAGGGTGATAGTGGATCCCCTTGCAGTAGCCCTCTAGATACTCCAGAAAATCCTTTTGGCGATCCATTGAGTAGTACTAAAAATCTCAGACATGAGATCCATTCAAAGATCTAGTTTATCCATCCCTTGTCGAAACCAAATGCGTCCATGACCTTGAAGAGGAAGCGCTAGTTTACCTTGTCATATTCCTTTTTGATGTCTAGCTTGATCATAGCTTGATCATCATTGCTTTTCTCTTCATTGCCTGAATGAGTGAATCGCCTCTTGAGCAATTATGACCCCATCAAAAATGGATCTACCAGGCACGCAACCGGTCTGTTCCTCTGAGATGATCTGGGGTAAAATGCTTTTGACCTTGTTGGCAATTGTTTTGGCTATCACTTTGTAGATTGTGTTGCAGAGAGAAATGGGCCTAAAATCATCCAAGGAATTCGGTTTTTCCTTTTTCGAGATCAGAGCAATGAAGGTGTTATTGATTTCTTTCAAGACTTTTCTTGTGCTTCTGAACTCTTCTATTACCTCTACCATATCATTACCAAGGATATCCCAACACTTTTGAAAAAAGCTATTTGGGAATCCATTAGGGCCTGGGGCCTTATCTGGACTGAGCTGAAATAGGGCCTCCTTGATTTCTTTTTCTGAGAATTTGCTTTGTAACCACAAATTTTGTTTGACCGTGATGATTCGCGGAATCCCATTTATAGGCTCTTGCATATCCTAAAAGCTGGAGCCGACTGGTTCATTGAGAAGGGCTTGGAAGTAGTTCACCGTGGTCTCCCTAATATCTTCAATCTTATTCTCCATCCTACCTTTGCTATTCTTGATGCAGGAGATCCTGTTGATTTCCCTCTTGGTTTTTGTCGAGTTATGAAAGAATTTGGTGTTCTTGTCGCCACCATGTAACCAAACTTCCCTTGATTTTTTCTGCCAAAATGTTTCTTCTTTGGCAAGAAGCTCTTTTAGCTTGGCTAGTAGTTCTTTTTCTTTGTGGTATCTGTCTGAGTCCATCCCATGCTTAATTACCTCTTCATTTAAGGCTTGTAGGGCTACCTCTGTGTCCCTCTTCTCTTCAAATATGTTCTTGAAGCATTCTTTATTCTAGGTCTTTAGCTGCTATTTGACGAATTTCAATTTTGCCACAAATCTATACATCTTCAACCCCTCAAGGTTGTGACTAGACCACCAAACCTGAACCGGCTCTAAAAAATGAGGCTTTCGAAACCACATGTTTTCAAATTTGAAAGGGTAGCGCACAGGGGAGTGTTCCCAACAATGTCTAAAAGCATTGGGAAGTGATCCAAACTGGCCGCGGACAAAATTCTTCCTTCCAGAGAAAAAGGGAAAGATCTCATATCACCTTTGAAGAAGAATTTGTCCAGTTTTTCAGCAATATTAGAGAAGCCTGCCCTTCCATTAGTCCAAGTGAACATCCCATTGTTTGTTCCCACCTCAAACAATGAGTTGCCCTCTACAAAGTTTTGAAAATCAATTTGAGATTGCATCGTTCTCCTGGTGCCACCCTTTTTGTCAGTTGATCTCAATATGGCATTGAAATTTCCACCCAAGATGATAGTTTCCATCGCAATATCTTTGCAAAAGTTGCTCAAATCCGCCCATAAAACCCTTTTCTGAACACATGGCACTGGACCATAGACATTGATTAGGATGAAAATCCCATTGTTTGTTCCCACCTCAAACAATGAGTTGCCCTCTACAAAGTTTTGAAAATCAATTTGAGATTGCATCGTTCTCCTGATTCCACCCTTTTTGTCAGTCAATCTCAATATGGCATTGAAATCTCCACCCAAGATGACGGTTTCCATCGCAACATCTTTGCAAAAGTTTCTCAAATCCGCCCATAAAACCCTTTTCTGAACACATGGCATTGGACCATAGACATTGATTAGGATGAAATTTAAATTGGAAGCCAAACTTCTTACTCGGCATGCCATCCAATGTCTAGCTGAGAAGAGCTCCTCCAGACAAACACTTTGTGGGCACCACAAAGTCAGCAAACCCCAGAAGCTCCCTCAACAATCACCCCAGCACCATTCCACCCACACAATTTTTTGTAGAAGCTGTCTCTATCCACCTCGCTTAGTTTAGTCTCCTGAAGCAGACACAAATCAATCTGAAGGCCAGCTAGCTGATGCCTAATGAGGCATTGTTTGTTAGGGGTGTTCAAGCCCCTAACATTCCAAGTGACGATTTTCATGGCTGTTGAGGAAGGGCATCGCCCTTCCCTACTTTGAGCATTTCCTTTATTTTCAACTTCCCACATGCCTCCCCATCCCATTTCAGCTTCTCTTGATTGGGGATCCTGCCACGCCTCTTATTGTCCCCACAGTCCGGGGTTGCCTTGCATGGATCTTTCTGGCTAATTCCCAGCTCCCACAACATCGTGGCCCCTTTATCTGATGCCCAAGTTGCAGGTGACCCCAAATTCTCCAAACCATCTTGGCTCTCAACCAAATGATGTGAGTCTTCTTCCAATACCCCTTGCTCCTCCGCATTGTCCAATAAGATTTCCCCTGCCTTAGCAGCCTTAGCAATCGCGGGTAGTTCAAGACCAACCTCCATTAGGGAGTCCAGGTCATCCTCTTTCACATTCGGGACCATAGCTTTCAATGCATCTGTGATCTTGGCTTTCAAAATTTGGCGTGCCAAAGCTTCATTTTGCTCCTCCATAGAAACCGCTCTACCCACCTCCGCTTCAGATACCTTTAACTAATCTCCCCCATCGCCACAAGATCTGGCTCAAATTTCCTTAGTCTCCGATGTAGGACCAGGCCCCATTTCCTTGCTCAGACCCGCAACATTACTCCCCAATTTCCCTTCTTCCTACATTGAGGCGTGTTGCATGGGGGGCGGTATGCAGGGACATGGATCTGGCGATCTCCAACCAATGGTGTCTAAGAAGTCATTTTCTGTGTTCATATCCAAAATCAAGGGCTGGGTTAAAGTGCCCCAATTTGTGAATAGCTTGATCTCCCTCCATAAATAACTATTTGGTTTGCATTCAATGCAAATTCGCACATATGTGCTCACCCCATCCTTGTTGACTCTCTCCTCTGCACAAATATATTTTCCTAAAGAATCACCAATATTTTCTAGGATTTCCGCTTTCCAGAACTCCAATGAGAGGTTCAACAGCCTATACCACTCCTGAATCCATTCCAATTGGTGTTTCATTGGATCAAATCCCAACTCCAATTTGCGGATGTAAGAGCCAAAGCCATCCATGAGCTAAATACCGTTCAAAATTTGATCCCAAATGATCTCCGACGGACAAATCACCACAAATAAACCATTCGCCAGAACTTTGAATTTCATCTCTGGACCTCAATGACCTTGCCACCAACGAATTAAACTATCTCAGTTCAAGCTTCTCCCGAACCAACAAGCAATCAAACCATGTTTTTCCCAAAAAGAAATGGACGATTGGAGCAGTTTGGATCCAATCACCAGGGTCGCAACGTTCTCCTTCCTCGCTTGACCTCCTTTTGCCTGCCCTTTCAATCCCACTAGGGAGGCCCAACACCAGCCATTCTTCCCGCTGTGCTTCTTGTCCCCACCGTAGCCCAGTCGAACCCATGATCCCCACGACTCCTCACATTTCGATCCAGACTTCTGTCATTACTTTTGTACCAAAGTCGCCCATTCCTACCACGCTCCTATCGAGCATTCCTCCAGCCCCTTTTTGAATTTTGGCGCTAACTCTCTCTGGCCGCCCTCGCTTGTAACTGGTCCTGGGAGACCTCCTTTTCCACTGTCGCTGCCTAGGATTCACCACCACTAATAGGATGATCTTGCGAAATCCCTCTTCTCCAGCCCTCAGCAACATCTTCTCCACCGGGCTTCGCTCCATCCCGTACCTTCGCAAATTTTCAGCTTTCCCCGCTCGCCATCTTAACCTACTTAAGTTTCTTTCATACTTCGATTTAAAAATTTATATTATATAATATACTATTAGACATTTATTTTAAAAATAATTTTATTAATTATTTTGTAAATGTTAATATTTTAAAACAAATTTGACATTATAAGACACATTAATTTGGGTTTAGTGGGACAAAATGGTTGATTACTTATTTTGTAAATGTTAATATTATAATACAAATCTGACATTATATGACACATTTAAGAACAAAAAAATAGTAATAAATTTGAATTTTAAATTTTAAATTTTAAAAATTGGAGATTAGATAATAAATTTTGGTCAAACCTTATCAATTAGTATTCTTATTAAAACATTTTTTAGTACTTGTTATTATTATCATTATTTAATTTATCTATAATTTACCTATTTGTAGGTCAATTTTTAAATGATAATGCATATACTTGATCAAAGTAAAATTAATTCTTAAAAAGGAGGTAAATTAATAGTTCAAACTTTTTTAGTCAATCATGTTAAATTTTAATATAAAGTTAATATTTTACATGTTCATTTTAAAGAGATCAAATTTTAATTTAAGAAAAAAAAGTCCGTTTCTTATTGATTTAAAATCAATTTATTAATAACTAACTAAACAAAATTCAACAAAACTCATTGCAATCAAGTACTAATAACATACAAGGAAGAGAGGATTATTGTCCCAAACAAACTATTCGAGTACTGAAACTGTTAGCTTTATTATATGATCAAATGTAATCACTACCATTTAATCTTTAAGGAATTCAGCTAATTGCTACCTACATCACTCATATATCACGTAGCCATTTCTATGCTTTCAATACAGTAAGCTTCCCACATTATCACTTTCAACCCATTAGTTGTTTTTCAATGTTATGTTACATTTCCTTTGTGTTGTACTGCTGCTTGAAACATGGATGTAAGTGATCAAGTTTTCAGAGCATAGCAAATGACCTCGTCTCAGTAACAGACAAGTCAAAAAAATGCTATTATTATTTTATATTTCTAGACACGCTGACAGTCACCCCAAAAGTTGATTGCTCTCTATATTTGAAATGTATAAAATGGCATGATCTCTATTTTACACAACCAAAATATACAAATAATATACAAACCATACAAAATACGCAACTCCATTCAGAGGAGATATTTCTCTAGCTTGGAAATAATAACTCTATCAAGTCACACTCCATTATCTAAGACCTATCCAAATTAGAAGAAAGTTTATTTCACTAAAATTCTCTTGAGGACATCCGTAACCCATAAAATGAGTAAAGACATTGTAAGACAAAACAAGTCTCTAATGGCATACCCTTTCCCAACAGAAACATTCATAAACTGATCTATGTATTGGATTTCGTTTGTTCTATGGTTGGGAAAAGTTGTTTGATCTGATCATTGAAAATTATGGTTTTTCCCATAACGAATGAATGATATCTGATTTCATTTCAACTCTTCCAATCATCTTAGACACAATTCTCAAAAGTATTGGATCATTTGATGTTTGAATTGTCCATCTCCTTCACTTGTAGTAATTTATCATTTTCATGAATGAATAACAAATGGGTTTTTCCTCCATTTTACATACCACCCCTCGCCTCGCCTCCCCCTCTTTTTACCATTTTAGGATGATATTTCTTATTTTTGTATAGATTATCACTTGCACTTAAAAGAGGTTCAAGGATTATGCAGATAGAAAACTATACGTATGTTAATAGGTTAGAGAGTATGTGTTTGTGTATGGATGCAATGCGCTACAAATTCTAGTTGCATGTGGTTGGATTAAACAATTAATAATAAGTGTTAAATAATGGAATAAAATAAACTTAGACAAATCTAGATTTTTTCTTAAAGAAGTTAAGTATTATTTGATTATGAAATATTTGCATACAGATTTAAATCATAAAGCAATGCAAATGAAAAAAGAAACTTGCCATTAAATTGACAAAAAACAATGCAAATGGAAATAGAATGTTCCCATCCAGTTGTCAAATCAATATTTATTTGGATTTTATATGATAAATGAAAATTTGGAGGCTTTTATTTGATATTTTGGAGGCTATTACAATTAAACGATAGTTGGTTTACCATTAAATGGTAGCTAAAACTTGTTTTCCGATGACTCAATAGTGGTTTGTAGGCATGGGACTTGTTTCAATCTCAAATCTCACACCATATGTAGCCTATCGACTAATAATGACATGTGCATTAGATGATCCACATTTTTGGGTCAAGCATTGATGAGTACATTCAACTATTTGCATGGTTAATAACATTCATAACCCAGGCACCATGATGCATTTACGAAGGGAGCGCTCTACTACTAAGCTAATAGCCGAGTAGGCCTACCTAGTAGGAGGGAAGTCCTATCAAAGGCAATAAAAAACCTCTTGCTCGCTTGCCTCTTTTATGTCTTCCCTACTTTCATTGTTAATTTGAAATCAAAATTAATTCAGTATTTAATTTTTTTTAAAATCATGAACTATATTAAAAATTAAATAATAAATAAGGTTTTATTAATAAAAATAAATAAAATAGTTAAACTTAAATAATGTTTTTACTAAGTATAACATTTTTACCATTTAAAAAAAGAAATTGAGAAATTATTGAAATGATCTCTATTTCAAATGAAATATATTTTTTTTTTAATAAACTAATACAAACACAAAAAATGAACCATCTTCTTGTCTTGACCTAGGATAATGAGCTCACTTATAAACTTCACTCTTACTTACATTATTGTTAAGTTATAAACTTCACTATTGACAAACAACAAAAAATGTATCCTTGTGTCACTATCTTTCACAATTGTAATAGCGTATGGGATTGACAATCATTGTTTCTCCTTGAAAATGAAGTAATTTAGTTGCACCTTCCACTATAGCTACCTTGTTACAACTCTCTAGTTGTTGAGAAAACATGAACCAACATAATCATATAATATTGTAAGACAAATTAGTTGCAAAAAAAAGAAGAGATAAAATAGATTAATTGAATCACATTCAACAAGACATGGATTTATGTGGTAAAACCCTATCAATGTGTCGAGGAAACATCCATGGTGCAAAGTACCAGTATATTTATTGCTCAGAGGAAAAAATATAATCTTCACATAGTTGCTATTACAAATTGATTTGCCTTTGAAGGCTACAAAGATATATATTATCTTTCACATAACAACTATGATCAATCTTAGAAAAAAGTAGATTTTACTCTTAAGGAAACAATAATTTTTTTAAAGATAAGATTTTTTCTTTATATTGTTGTTACAATACAATTTCCCTATCATCACCTTTTTGCAAGCCATGAGAAGTCAAAATCCACCTCAATTTTTTTAATAGTATTGGTTTTGTAATCATGTATGCACAATTTTCTTGTGTATGCATTTTCTCAAGAGCTACTACTCCACCTCCATCAATAGTATGCCTTACAAAATGGTATTTAACCATAGTATGCTTGGTTCTATTGTGATAATTTAGAATTGTAGCCAAATGGATAACACTTTGACTATCATAAAATACATTCACCTTGTCCTGCACTTTGCCAAACTCACACTACTGTATTTGACTCAAAATTTTGACGACTGTTTGTCGAAATATCGACAAACTATTGTCGAAATACCGATGAAACACCCATATAAATTTCGTCGCTAGTTTTTCATCGCTTTTTCGACCAACTTTTAAACGTCGAAACAATGACCCAACATCGCCAGTCATCGCCACAAAAAATAGAACCAGTGTTCGTCGGAAAATCGATGATAACTTCATCCATCTAGCGACGAAAAATAACCACAACACAATGCGAACTGCATCTTCAAAAGTGTCAAAATAACATCAAACATTCGTCGACATTTCGACAAACATCTTGCGACGAACTATAAAACTTTTGACAAAATTGCTATACATGCGACGGAAATATCATCGAACGTGCGACGGAAATATCGTTGCATATATAGCAACTTCGTTGAAAGTTTTATGGTTTGCCGGAAGATGTTCGTTGAAATTGCGACAAATGTTTGATGATTTTTTAATTTTTGTTTGTTTGTTCAAATGTATGCTATTACATACATTTGAACGAATTTTGTAATTCCTATTATTGACCTATTATTCATGCAAATTTTTGTGCTATGTTGTTGTATTTAAGGACATTCATTATTCATTCGAAAATGATGAAGAGGATATAAGAATCATTAGAAGAGTATTTATATGAGAGCTTTATGAAAGTTGATGCATGTTCAAACTTCCTTATGATGTGAAGAGCTTTAAGTTGTGCAGGTAAGGAAAGTCAATAAATGAATTAGATTAAAGAATCACTTTTCTAAAAATGAATATTACTAAACTGGGATTGAATTAATTAGCACCCAGGTTGGGAGAATTTACCATCATTTATTTAATGACAAGCAATTCACATAAGACAAACAAGGAGAATATAATAACATGTATTAAGGATTAGTACTCATTGGTGAAGACACCACCCAATATAAGGAAACATAACCTCTTGAAAGGAAGTCATGGAATTTGTGGTATCACAACTTACTAACCTTGACTGTCACATAGCTGAATCAAAATCAACAAAATTAGATTATAATGTTCTTCCTAGATCACTAAATTTTATAAAATCAATCAATATGTAAGTTTTCTCCAAGGACAGTTAATTCAACTCAAGATTTAGTATTTTTGTTTTCATGATTTTCTCTGCTCATAGATAAATAGAACTCATATATGTATGATCCAAGGTAGAAATAAAGACCTTGATTTCAGCTGCCTTAGTAGAAACATCACAATATTTTCCTCGAAGGGCTTGCAATGCTACTTTAAACTCTTTCTCCCCTCCTACATGTTGATGTGTTTTTTATGCACCTCTCAACATAGGCAGTGCGTAGGTGCACTACCTCTCTTGAAAGACAATCTTCCACAATCAGATTGCAGAACACTATCCCAAGGTCTCTAATGTCAGGTCTTGATAGTGCTTGAAATATCTCAGTTGTTTGATGTGATTTGCTGGAATCACAAGGCTGACTTACAGATGAGTTACAAAGCATGGGAAGTTGGGTCTTGAAATGGAGTTCCTAAGATGGAGAAGTTGTGCGTTTGCTGTAGGTTCAAATAGCAGTCTTGAACTCCATTTTTATCATTCGATTTAGCTTTACAATGTGCAATGAACCTTTCCTAAGGTACTTATTAAAAAAAAGGAAAAAAAGGCAGGGAAGAGAGAAGATTCCTAGATTTGCAACTAATGGTGAACAGTGATAATGGAGTTCTTGCGATGGACAACTTCCTGGAAACAATGTTCCACTTAACCAGAAATCTCACAGTCTCATGGAATTTGTGCTATCTTCTAAGGTCTGCAAATATTTCGTCTTTCATTTACCGTGTGCATGCATGAACAAAGATGAAAGTGTGGAGCAGCTTTGAATTTAAGTCCAGACTAACTTTACATAGCTATCTACCATTAGAAAACAACAAAAAGTATGGACTAAGAAGGCATCTACACAGTAGGAATTTTCATAACCATAGAACAACATTCCTAAAATCTATCAAGGAAAAAATATAACTAACTAGAACAGCAATGAAAATCTAAGTTAAGCATCTAACAATGGAGGTTGAATCAAGTAACATGTGAAGAAACTCAGGAAAATGCATCAAGTCAATGTATTTTCATTATAAATTTCTGCAACATGTCTTTACAACAACTCAACTCCCTTTACAAATGAGAGGAGAGCCCTATTTATAGTGCTCCAAAAGTCAAATGAATGGCCAAGATTAATCCTCATTGTGTGGCCAAGATTCATTACAAAATAGGGTTTCACC
This sequence comes from Sequoia sempervirens, assembly GCA_007258455.2. Lineage (NCBI taxonomy): Eukaryota > Viridiplantae > Streptophyta > Pinopsida > Cupressales > Cupressaceae > Sequoia > Sequoia sempervirens. The sequence continues at coordinate 10,981 of VDFB02278938.1, forward strand.
AACCCTCAATATATTACAATTTAAAATTACATTTTGTCCCTTTCCCTATTTTGTCCTCTAGTGATGGTACTATAGCCCTTTGTCTTTTGTTGATTGCTGTTTTACTGTAGCTATTCTTTGGGGAGCTCTTTATCATCAACAGGGCTGTCCTCTTGCTTCTTCGATGCTGTGTATTCCATGAACTTCAGGATGATCGGCTGGAGTTTGTCTACCTCAATGATCTCATACCGTAGCACTTGGTAGCTCCACTCTTTTGCATTATCTTCCAACCTCTTCCAGTCCTCATCGTATTTTGTGCCCTGATCCCTGAATAGCTCTGATTGATCAAAGGCACGAGCAACAAAACTCATGAACTATACCGTCATTTCACTAGACATCCCATCCTCCATCTTCTTTTGGAAGTAAGGTTTTACCTTTTTCGGATCCATCTGCACCGCAGGCATGTCATACTCCATCATTAGTTTGAGGTATTGAGTGCATTCCATTCTGATTTCTTTGATCCATTCGATATCCAGATCCACCTTGCTCATTATTTGTTCCAACCTTTCCTTCCGGTTGTCAAAGTCTCGCCGCCACACATCCATCAACCAGTGATGGTCCTTGTTGAACGCAAGCTCCCTTTCCCATGTGGCTTTTGGCAACTGAAGGATAGCCTCGATCTTTGGAAAGGTGGAGTCGTATGTTGCATGGAAGTCAGTGTAGAGCTTCCTCGTGCCTTCCAAAGATTGCTGCAGATCCAAGAACTTGTTGGTTGTCCGAATAGCCCGGCTAATTCCCATGTTCCCGACATATAGGACCTGTCAGAACCAGCTCTCCATAGTCTTTTCCAAGTTCTTCCTTCTTTCCATCTTATCAATCTGTTCTTTGGACAACAGTTGGGGTAGGGTTGTGGATGTGGTAGGTAGGTCATCCATTGAAGACCATTGCTGAATGTAATCCATCAAAACAACCACCTGTGCTTTAAGCTCATCTTTTGAGATCTTATCCTGCTTTATCAAGTGCACCACCATGGCCATTGATTCTTCAAGGTGCCCTACCTTTTGTTCCCTGGTAGTGGTTCCCAAGTCGATGGTGGAGACGTTGTAACTCACCCCAGCCTGGCCCACCATAGGTGTTGCTATTTGTACGGCTCGGGACCCAGAAGCATCCATCGTTACCCTGGATCGGATCCTAGGCTTCTTCTCCTTCTTTGTTCTGATCTGAGCTCGGGCTAAGATAGCCCCTAGTCTCGCCCTTTGGTCCTTTAGTACAAGATTTTTTCTTTCAAGCTATTTCTCTAACCATTTAGGCACAACAGACTTGCCCCTAGGTGATTCACGATCACTCTGGCCCTTCTCGGCCAAGGCTTCTGTTTCCTTATCTTCTAGGGCCCTTTCTTCCCCCTTGGCAGCATCTCCTTCGTCATCGGAGTCCTGGATGAACACAAGGTGCTTGATGGGAGGCTTGGTAGATAATTGCTGCATGAGACTTTCTTTCTCTTCCATCTCCTCCCCTTTCTTTTCCTCAATTTGTTCAACCTCGTGCACATGTTCCTTGAACTGCTCAATTTCGAGGCCCTTGACAGCTTGAGCCTCTCCCTCAGGTTTATCTTCTTGCTGCTGTCCTTCTTCTTCAAGGAGCGACCCTTATGCCTTTTCCTTAGTATCTTTTAGCTGCCGGGCCATTTCTTCCTCAAGGTCATCGTCGAAGGTCTACACAATGACCCTACCACCAGCGTCGTCCTCCTCATCTCCGCTCTCTGAGGAGCCAGTTCCTTCTTCTTTGTAGGCCACCCTGTCAATAGTGCGATGTTCATACTCCAGGTGCTCGTGGTATTCATCATCCTCCTCTTCAAAGGGCTTTGAGGCTTCTTGTTCTCGCCTCTCCCATTCCTCAGAGATTAACATGGTGGCTTCCATAGCCGGTGGCCCTGTTGGCGGTTGTGAAGGTTGAGCAGTAGCGAGGACTTGTGCAAGGGCCGCCTGAAGAGTGGGATCCATAAGGATTTGGGAGAGATTGGGGGGGAGATTCTGCATATGTCTTGAGAGGGCCTCGGGCATGGTGGGAGCAGGTATTGGTGCAGCCACTATAGGTAACAGGAGTGACGTGGTGGGAGACATGGCAGTGGAGGAAGGAGGAGTAGTCATGGCAGAGGAGGAGTCAATTACAATTACAGGCTCGGTCGGGGGCGAAGGAGCAAGATGGACAGAGATGTCCACTGCCGGCGGGGATGTGGCCACCATAGCCAGAGAGGTAGATGATGGGGCAACCAAAGCAGGGAGAGCCAAAACAAGTTTGATTTGATCAGTATCTTTTGCTTCTTCTTCTCGGATTAAGGGCTGCTTTGTGGTGCCTTCTGTTTGCTTAAGCCTCTTAGAAGGTGAGCCCCCCAGATCCTTGTATAAACCTTGGGGTCAGAAGACTGCTCCGTTTCTATCCCTTTCCTCTTCTTAGACCTGGTAATTGGAGGAGACTTAGATGTCCAGCCCGTTGAAGTGGTGGAAGCAGCGTCGTCAGTGGCACTTGGCTCACTTTTGAGCCCTTCATAAGTCAAAATTACCTCCTGCTATTTCAGTCAGACCACTTGTCTATCAACCCATTCCTTAGTATGGGCCAAGATTGGCTTAGTTATAATGTCGAGGTCATCAACCTCCTGCTCGTCCCAGTCAATTGTTGGTATTAGCAAATTGGCGACCGCAGGGTACCTAGGGTCCATTATGGTTCTCTCGTCTTCTTCAACTTGGTCTGGTATGGGGAAAGGCTGCACCTTCCTTATAAAATGTACAGTCATCCGCATATAGTGCCTTGCACGTACTTCTTTATCATCTTGACAATCCCCCCAAAAGTATTCAATGTGATGCAGATAAGCGAACCCCGGTCCTAGTGCCTTCCTTACGTGCCCATATGGGTCTATCCATGGGCGAGCAGTGTGCAGGTGAAAATGGTAATCTTTTACTTCTTTCTTGGAGTTACCAGCACACTGGGAAGTTTGTAATTTATACATGCCCTGGCCAAGAGTCATGGGATAAGATATCCCTGCTATGTGTTTGCTACTGAAGATCGCCTGTATGTGTTGGAGCTGTCGAGAGAGCTCCTGTAGGATGATTCGGTCGTTGGGGTATCGAGGCAACTTGTTTGGCCTTTCGGTGAAGCCTTGGGCATGGATGTATGTAAACTTCAGGTATTGAATGAAGAGGAAGGCATATTGCTTTAAAAATGCCCGAGCACTGTGGGGAACCCTCCTTTCGAAATCCTCAACAATCATTCTGATGATATGGCTGATGAAGGCATCATTTACTCTACAGTATTCCCTCTTGAAGTTTCGGTACTGGAGCTGGGGGTATATGTCATAGGCCTTGAGTCTTCGACCCTGCTCCGCATCGGGTGCCACAAACAACTCGTTGTACTGTCTCCGGTCTGCCAAGGAGTATATGAGATATGAAGTCATATAAAACTTGGAACTCTTCTTCACATTGACGAATTGCTCATGGAAGCAGTTGCTTATTATACCTCCCCAATAAAATGAAATCTTTGTGGTAACGTCTTCATTCCCACGAAGAATGTGCTCAATAAAATACACCATCCACTCTTGAAAGAAAGCTGTCGTAGGAAGACCCATAACCCTGCTTAGCATTGTGACTACGTCGTGGTAATCTTCGTGGAAATCACTGCAGAAGAGTTCGTGAGGAACCTTCGCAGCACTGCCCCACTTTTCTTTAAGCCAATGCTAATTGATTAACCTTTTGCATCTTGCCGGGTTGTCATCCCATGCTGCTTGGCATTCCTCTATGGTAGGCGTTTCCATTTCTTGAAACGTGGGAATATGGAATGTTTTTGTGATTCCTTCGGCCGACATGTTGGTGAGAATGTTACCATCCCTGTCAACAATTTTCCTTGTGTCGGGCTGATACGCCTGTCAACAAGACGTGACCAATTTAGGGGCCATGAGGGATGGGGGGAAGCCCACAAATTTTTCAATTCCATTTTGTCTTATCAGTCTTGCATTCCTTGTCATTGGATTGACCCTGACCCTTTGTGTAAACTCGTCAATATCGACGTGGCCTATATTGGTGTCGGTGATTTCCTTCCAGTCCGTGGTAACCTTTGAGTGCAGAGGCTCACCCTGGAATTGGTATTTCATTTGGTCTTTATCCTCTTTCCCTCGAGGAGTCTTACCCGACTTTTTTACTTTATCCTTCTCGACAGCTACCCCCGAATGTCCTGCACCTGGTTCCATATATTCTGCAAGCAAATGTGGAGTTAGTGCAATTGATCACGAAAGTGTTTATGTTAGTCGAAATCCCATGAATGAAATCAACTTTAAGTAATTTATCGTTCATAGAATGATATTTCCACTTCCTGATGTCATTAGTCTTTTCACTAAGGGCTTTTGGACAATCCGGGCCCGGAGGTCAAGACTTCCCTAGCAGGAATGCTGTTTTGAAAGGGTGAATGGGGCCGAGCAACCCGAGAGATCTTTCCCGATCGAATTTTGATGGTTTAAAGGGACTGTAACAAAGAGGGCCTAATTTAAGCATGTGGGTCGAGATCAGATTTCAAATTTGGGTTCCTTTAGATTGATTGAGGAGCATCCGGAGGTTGAAGGCCGGGAAGCCGTCCAGAGATGGCTGTTTGGAACGACTGAGTAGAAACGAAGTTCTGGAGACGGAACTCCAGGGTCTAGGGCTCGGAAGGTCCAAGGGCGGCCAACAATTTTACAATTTTCAAGTGATCAGGCCCAAAGGGCTGGGATACTGCGATACTTTCGCCATCCGAGACGACGATCATTGGACGAAATTCCAGAGGGGCCGACCCAACGGACCGGACTCGAGAGGAGAAAAAGTTGTCAATTCGCCTTCGGTTTTCAATCGGGCGAATGGAATTTTCCTGTAGATACCCAATCGGCGAGACATCAGTCATCGAAGCGAAGTCATGGTGAATGTTTCATGTCTCACTGATCAACGACAGGGAGAAGGAAAATTGGCAGAGGGCTTTTCCTTCGGCGTGAGGTCTTGTTGACTTCCTTAGGTCTTGCCGACCACCACAGAACAAACAAGCACGTCGGCAGGAGATTTTGTGGCGGAGAGATGTCTTGGCGAGACCCTTTGTCTTGCCGATCGACGGAAAAAATGCACATCGGCAAGAGATTTTTCATCGATGTAATGTCTCAGCGAACCCGCAATGTCTTACTGACAACAAAAAGGAGGACCAGAACCGACATTAGCGTCAGACGTTGGATTTTGATTTTGAGTTTTCTTGGCGACGAGAAGCTCAGAGCCCAAGGGTCGGGAAGACTAACATGATTTTCCCCTTTAGAATGACAAAGGAGGGACAGAGTCCCGGAAGGCGGAGCCCGGCGCGGTCGAGGTCGTTTGGAGTTAACGCCAGATTCTCAACGGCACACAGAAGCCCGGGGCCCAGGAGGCGGAAGGCCGCCGAAGATTTTTTGTTTTGAAAACTGTTTGCATACAGACGGTTGAGGAGAGGTCGGGGCCCGGAGGGCAGAGTTCCGCTAGGAGTTCAAAGTTAGAGGCGGCGAAATCCAAATGGAGTTCCGAAGGGCAGGACCTGGGAACTTGGAGGGCACTTGGAAAAATTCAAGATCCGACGGTGATTTTCCAGCCGGGACTCGAGGATCGGGAAGATAGGGCAACTTCGTTGTTTGACACAGTGGCATCTTCACGGACTTCCGGACATGGAAGTCTGGCGACTCGGGCCCGAAGATTGGGGCTTGAAGGGTCAAATTGCCGTTTAGAAAATTTCATTGTTTTCAGTTTCTGACTGCCAAGAGGGGACCCGGGCATGGAAGGCATGAATGCCCTTGTGTGAAGAATAGCCACGCCGAAGTGAAGCTCCGGATTGATCATGAGAGTACTTTGGAAGGTTTTCTCAAGTTTCAAGACATGGGTTTTATGCGTTATATCATGTTTTATCATTTACATGCCCTTTTAACCATTATTGTTCATTTAAATATTTTAAAATCGTGAAAACGTTACTCGGGAGGGAATATGGTAAACCTACCTCGGACACTCAATGTGGCAAGATGTGAAATCGACTAACGATCGGCAAGCGGCGGTAATGGGCGTAAGCAGGAAGGTCTCGAAGATGGTGGGCTCCTCTCTGGCAAGCTTTGACCTCCCTTTGCAGCACTGACAAGTGAGAATGACAGGTTTGGGCAACTTATTTATACCCCAACCGCCATTAATGGGATCATTAAATGCACGTACGACGGAAAATTAGGTTGGTGGATTTGAATCCATGGATGGTGGTGGGAAGTCCGGGGTCCGGCGGCCGGGAGGGCGTAGGGCGGCGGCTGTCTTCAAAAATTCTGCTCAGAAATCACCGGTGGCGAAGAGGAGGTCGGGGCCTGAAGGGCGGAGTTCCGCCGTCGGGCATGACGAGACCCCCATGGAACTTCGGAAGCGGAAGTCTGGGGTCTCGGGCCCAAAAGTTCCAAAAGCAGCCAAAACTCCAAAAATTTCACTGGACGGAAAATAGGATGCAGGGACTCAGGATTCAGGAAGACGCCATCCCTCCACCGTCGGGGATGACGGACACAACAAGGAAACCTGAAGGGGCCGGCCCAGCCGGGCCGAAGGCCGCTGGCAAAGGCAAACTGCCAGAGAGACCCCGCGAGGCACCAAAACTTGACAAAATTAAAAGGGAGAAGCGCAGTCAACTTATGGTGAGACTTTGAAGGAATGCTGACCACGCGGAGCACCAAAATGGAGCACGCAAAACGAGGCTATGACAAAAATGACCCAAAAAAGTGAGAAAAAGATGGTCCCCGTTCCAAACGGGACGTGTGTGCTGAAGGCACAACACTACCTTTGCCTGCAAGTGAATTATTGAGAATGTAAAATGGATATTGTAAATTAAACCCATTAACTGGAATTGAGCTTTGTTTGGATTAGGTTCCCATAATTTCACTCACTCTTTTAATTTCCTACATATTATAGCGTTTTGAGCTAATAAGCATGTAACATGTCTAAAATATAATCTTTTGCACTGCTCTCTGCTTCTAGAATTACTTCCAATGTACATTAACCACATAACATGATGAAATTACCAATTGAAAAAGCTACTCACCAACCACCTGGGGGACTTTGGAATAAAGAAGAGACCCAAGACCAAAATAGAATAGGGGATAAATCCTGCAAAGACCATTCATTCCAGATATAAGTGGACCAATGCTGAGTTTCCTCACATGCAAAAATACAATTTTGATGTATTCATGTGATACTAAACCTATATATATTGTGATTTTTACTAGACTTCAACTTGGATGGAGAACATTCATTGCTTATTGTGATGTTTTATTTGATGAAAACATGTGAAGTGGTATCTTAATGGATTTTATTACCTATAATAGCAAGTTCGTGCCATGTCACCAACATTCAAAGAAGGTATACTATTAGTATACCAATAGTTATCGACAACTGTTAGAGGAGTCAACAATGAAACTAAGATTTGCAGACATGAGTACTTTCTTTTGAGCATAATGAAGTGCAATGACGCTTCTTCTAACTTTTAACTGATATAATTCTATCTATTTTAATCATGTTCTTACCTATCTACTGACAAAAGGATAAGGTAGATTAAAGAGTCTGACCTGATTTGTATTTGTGAGTGCTCCTCTCAAGTTCTTGGGAGTTATTTCAACTATGTGGAAAGGAACCTATCCAGGTTTTCAAAAATAAGGGAATTAAAAGCAATGCCAAAAAGCAAGCATAATCAACCTTTTTCAGACCTCAAAATGCTATATATATTCTATAAAAATGAGTCATGGTTAACTATATTATATAAATACTGACATTGATTCACCCATATATTCAGAGGATAAAATCAACCCTAAAATCTTATATAGAAAGGAGACATACTATATAGGAAGTAAGGCCAACCCCATATCCCACAAACAATCTTCCAATATCCAGTGGTAATGCAACCTGCACAAGATAAAAATATTGTTTTTACAAACTATTTTTGAGTATCAAAGACAAACCAAATTTATCTTATGCAAAGTAGGAGAAATTGGCTTGGAAAATGAAGGCATAAGGGTATAAAGAATCATTTTTCTGCCACCATAGTGAAAATTTAGCACTTTCTTTCATCTTTGCATATTGGTTTGATGCTTCAAATGATGCATTTCTTATATTGAAAAGTGCATTGTACCTTATTGAGCTTCTCTTTGTTTCGAGAATAGTTTAATATTCTCTACTTAACAGGGCCAACCACGTGACGATGGAAGCTCATTTGGTGCCCCCCTGCCCCCCCTCTCACATCACTCTCAATTCCCCATACCCGATCATATAACATTAATCATTCATTCACCCATTAATAACATATAACATTCATTCATCCATCCTGCATTAATAACATATAACATGCATTCATTAACATATAACATTTATTCATTAACATATTCACATTCATTCATTCATCCATTAATAACATATAACATTCATTCATTAACATATAACATTCATTCATTAACATATTCACATTCATTCATTAACATATAACATTCATTCTTTCAATTTTAACCATATTATCAAAAATATGGTTATCATAATATGATTACAATCACTTTTTTTTTGTTTCTTTTTTGAAGCTAAAAAAGTTGAAGTGGAGTATCATTTTCTAAATCATCTATCCCTAGTTGTTACGCCCTGCTGCTCCGTGATTTTAATGTACACCTAGTCATGTACTCATGACGGATGCCACTACAAGGGGAATCTGGCGCAATAACAAAGAAATGTTAAATTGATATGTTTTATTATTATTGTTACAAGTATTTCATTAATTAAAAGAACATTAGAGTGGTCTTTACGATGGGGCCACATCATGTTCCGATCTTGTCTTATAGCCTCATGCTCAACATGCTAAACACCCTCTAAATCGATCAGGTTGAAACACGAAGGTTACATTAATTTATACACCAATTGCAATTAAATATGTTTTAAGAACATTAGAGTGGTCCTCTTTTTGAGTGGGGCCACATCATATTCACGATCTTGTCTAGTTTGATCATGCTCAACATGTTGATCACGCTCTACATTCTCTAATGTTGAAACATGAAAGGATACATTAATCAATACACCAATTGTATCTAAATATGTTTAATTGTATTAATCCATACTACATTTTGTATAGCACATGAATACATTGATGCCGGATGCACACACTAATAGATTTGACTACACAAAATGCGGTGAAAGCAGTTGATGAAATATGCTTAAAAAAATGCGATGTTAGATGGTGCTATGAAGTGATGTGTAATTTCAATTTTTGAAAGTTTATCCCCAGGCGTTAGGTCGAGAAATTTAGAAGAACACGGCGTTCGTCGAAATGTCGGCTATTATTTTCGTCGAATGTTTGACAAACATGAAAAATTTAAAAAAATCAAATTGTGGCCGACATAAAGAAAAGTGAGTTCGCGCCTGATTTATTGCGACAGCGTTTTGCTCTACTTCAGACGGTTATTACGGAGAACTAAGGACAATTTTCTTGGGAAAATCGAAAAAATTCAAGAAGATATCGCGGTTGAGGGTAGTCATTGTCTTTTAGAATTGGTTGTGAAATTCCCGGTTGTAGTTCTAGGTTTGAAAATCATATTTTAAAGCAACATCTCATCAGATTTCATTTTTAGAGGTTAAGGGTTTTGAGAATTTCATGTCTAGATTATGTTGTGTGGAATCACCATAAGATCACAACGGAGGAACAGATTCTTGTGATTGTAATTATGTGATCCATAACTGTATTGGTCATGTGGCACAGTTGTGCTATAACAAATACAGGATGCATTTATGTGTGACCCAAGTTTAATTTGGCTATGTTGTGATAGAAATGGAGGCACTCATATAATATAGTTAATTCAGGTTGTATAATGTAGGTGTCAATAATCATCATTGGGTGCATTCAGGTTGTCTCAAGTTTAACATGATAGGATGTAATTATAGCATGATCGAAGAGTGATTACCTCTTGCTGCAATAAAGAGCTTATAAATCTGGTTGATATGCAGAGTGGTTGTGTTATATCAATTATGTAGTGCATTCAAGCACAACCCATGTTTAATGGGCTATTCTAGAGAGTGATCAAGATTTTCTAAACCTTATGAATGTTACTTGACATATATTTGCATAATTTGAAATTCCTTCAAAGGCTTTTGAAGTATCAATATATCCTATATAGGGTTTAGAATGATTTCTTTTAATTAAAAAAATAAATAAATGATGTATTTCCCTGTAATTAGATAATGTGGAGATCTCCTAAATCTGCCCCAGCACACTATCCTCTTTGGCACTGTATTCATTACTCCAGCTACTAGGGTTTTGCATGTGACATCTTTAATATCTTCATGACCGTGGCTTTTAAATAGATCTCGGTCTTTGCTTTAATCCTTTTCATGGTAACCCTTGAGTTCCATAATCCACCTTCAATCTCTTCTAAGAATGGTGTCTTAAGCTAGACTGCATAGTATGCATATAAAGCAAGTCCTTCATAGC
>VDFB02278939.1:0-27256 GCA_007258455.2 Sequoia sempervirens
GTTGAGTTACTTGAGGATTGGATGTGCTGATTTATCTTGATAGTCTATGATGAGAACATTTTCATTGACTGGGCTAAAGTTATTTGCTTCCATTTGAATGAGCAATTAATTAATTTCTATAAGACTACTACTTTATGTATGTGTTCTTTCCTAACATACATTATAGGTAGTCAAAGGTCCTTTTGGCCTAGGTTTGAGCCACAAGGAACCCCAACTTCTGATATGCCTGTGTATAAATTATTTCCTCAGTTCACTAAACAATTTAGAATGGGTGATTTTTGTCGTGTTAATGATGCATTTTTAATGGAGGCCTTGAGGAAGCTAGATGGAAATCTAGAAATGCACCTTTCCCCTTAATTGATTTCTCTTGTGTCAAAATTTGGGAGTTTTTATATCCAATTTGATAAGTTTTCCTATCTGAGAATAAGGGGTTTTGAGAAAGCCCCATTTAAATTACCCCAGTATCCTAAAGATTTACTGATATTTCTAGAAGTTTGTTGACAAATGGCCATGGTTAATATTAAGTATATGAACATGGGGAAATGAGGGTATGTCTTCCCACTGGAGACCCCTTCTTTTATGTACAAAACAAACCAAATGGCCAGGGGAGCTGAAGGAATTCTCAAGGAATATAACCTCTAGAATCTGTCTATGAGAGCTAATTTTGACAGTAAGGGTTTTGTGAAGCAAAATCTCTATGGAGAGAGCTTATATCGGCATCACCCATCTATCAAAGATTTCTGGGAAGATTGTGTCGATGAGAATGAAGTTTTGATAAGATATTATATGAGGTTAACGCTAAAACAGATACAAATTTTTGGTTTGTCATTTCACATTCCTAAAAATGTAGCTGAGGATTCAACAATCATAGATCTTGCATATGAAAAATTGCCTGATAAATCCCACCCTAGGGTTGATTTGGAGCCAAAGTGAAATTTTAGATATGAGGGTGTGTGCTGCCCCAATGCTTAAAAGAACCCAAGACTGGTTGGATGGGAAATGGCAGCAAGTTGCTGGTCCTGTTTAGGAGCCTAAGTCATCACGGAAGAATGAATAGGGATCTATGCAAGCATCTGGTGCAAGTGTATCATCGGGGAAACCCTCTATTAGGTCATCTAGTGCAAATTATCAATCAAGAGGTGATGGTGATAGGCCAAAAGAAATAGTCAAGTTGAAGAGCATCTGTGAACAAGACAGTGCGCTTTCTCCTACCCCTAAGAAGAAGACCAATCAAGAAAAACTTGTGGCTGTAGATTCTGAAGCTATCTTTCAATAGATTGCTGAAGATAATGTCTTTCCTCCTCTGTCTGAATTTCCCTCTTCTCTGCATGATAATCCACCTTTCACTCCTAGCGCTCCTAAAGAAACTATTAGTGGAAATGAAGATTTTGGTCTGGTAGTAGCCTCCCCAGGATGACCAAAAAAAGAAGTGGAGAAGAAGAGAAAGTGTATTCCTACAATGACAGTTGGAGTGGATACAGTTTCAAAGTTACTTCAAAGCTCTTCAAAACCTAAGAAAACTAGGAGGATGTCAAGGATGGTGATTGATGCTACTTCTAGAAATCAAATGTTAGAAATTGTTGAGCTTGTGAAGGATTTAAATGAAGATGAAATAACGGAGGAAGACTACAAAGTCACACATGTTGATATGGGGCCTCCAACACTGGAAGGTGATGTGTACCATGCCAATTATTTAGTCAATACCTTGATTAAAAGGGTGAAAGAACAAAGGAAATAAAATATAAAATTGGAATCTCAAGTCCTTGCATTGAGTAACTTTATTTCTTCCATGGCCACTCCTCCTACATCTGATGAAGCCTCAAGTTCTTAGGTAGAGGGTATCGATGTGCTCACCATAGAGAAAATTAAAAAGAATTTGAGCTATTCTAGAGATGCTTGTGAGGGGATTGATAAAATATCTCAAGAGGCTATCTTCTTTTTGAATAAATTTGTGCTCTTTTACACTCGAGTTGTTAACAAGAGGAAGGAGTTAGTAACAAAACTTTAACAACTCAGAAAAGATCAAAGTAGTCTCTATGTGCACTCTCAGGAAATGAAAGAATTGAACTCTATGGATCCAAAGATATTAATTGGTGAGCAAATTGTGAATAATCCTAAGGAGCTAGACCCTTCCTAGTCCATTTCATTGGAATAGAAATTGAATATGTATGATAATCTGATGCAGGAAATTAATAACACACTTGATCAATATTATGAAATGTTGGTGGAAATTAAAGAAGATTGTCGTATTCTGGGAGTGGAAATTACTAATGAGTTTGATGAAAACATTCTAGATATAAGAGAGATCTCTCTGAAGTTTAGAGAGATATTCAAGAAAGAAATAGTTGATCCTGCTACAGTGACATGGGAGTCCTCAAAACTTAGTGGAATGGAGATCCACCTAAAGACTTATAAATGTGGAGAAGAGAAAAGATCTCAGATGTTGGTTGAGTCTAAAAATGCTTTGGGAAAATGGAGAACCAGGTTACATATTACTACAACTCTAGGAAGCAAAAACATCACCGCAATTGTCACCAAGTACTAGGAATATAGGCAAAGAGCAAAGGCATAGGAGGCATTACTGAAGGAGAAGGAGGTGGAAATAATTGAAAGTGAAGGAATTAGTGTTGGGAGTGAGACCGCTGTTTAGTTTTTAGTTTTTATGTTATTTTCCTTAATTTGGCTCTCTTGATACTTCAAAGACTTTTTATTCTAATTTCTAAAATGGTTGTCTTCAAGAAACTATTATCAAGACAAAAAAAACTTTGCTATTTTTATTGATTTTCTATTATTTCAATATAGAAATACAATGGTGAAGTTCATGGATGCATAATCTTTGAGTTATGGTGTGTACTGTGTGGATTTATTGTGCTTTTGCCGAGTAGTTTGCCAGTGGATTGTCTATTATTGGAATGATAGATTTTTGGTTAGTTTCATTGTTGTGAAATGTTTATCTATGAACAAGGTTTTTATGGTGATGGATGCGTAAGGATTTCTTAGTATAATTTAGGTGATTTGGTAGTTTAAGCTTTTATTGTTTAAGTTGTGTAGATGCCTTTATAAGTTATTTATGTTGAACTATTAGCTTCTGTTAGCTTATAAGTTATGGATGTTGAACTGTTAGCTTCTGTTCAAGGAATGGATTAATATTCCTTTTAGTTATTTATCAAAGATTTTGTGAATGGAAATGCAATGGGAATTTATAAGTAGTGTGATAAGTGTTGTTCTTTAAAAATGATGCATAATCACATATCAAATTCAATACCATGGAAATTTGGAATACAATATAAAATATAAAATATCACAATTTCATGGAATACAATATAAAATATCATCAACTAAAGTTTGGAATATGATTCATGTAGTGCAATATAAAATAAAATATCATTAAGTGCAATGATTCACAATTTCAATTTTCATTGAATACAATATATATCATCAATTACAGTTTAAAACAATGGAAACTGATTCATGAATCATGAAGTGCGGTATAAATATCTAAAAGCTACTAGTTCTCTTCCATTTCCCAAATGGAGCCAGGGTCCTCAAACTAACGTTCATCATTAGATAGAGTAAAAGAGTCATCTTGATTTTGTGTCTCCTCTTCATTTTCTTTGTCTTGTGTCTCAAATTCAACATTCATTGTGTCATTTTTGTCAATGTCATCGATCCCAATCCCATTGCCACTACCAGTGCCACCAGTACTAGCCTTTGGAATTGGAGTGTTGCACAACCCGGTCCCTCTTCTTTCACATGCGGACCTCTAGATTGTGGGTGTCCTTTCAAAAGGAAAATTTTTGACATTATACGCAGTTCCTTTCATCCTCAAGCAATTTTCCAAATTCTTGTCTAGTTTGTTTCTTAACTTTGATTTCAAAAATCCCAATGTACTAAAAACTCTCTCATCCTCCATCGACCCCGATATCAATGTTTGACATAAATCAACAAGTTTGAAATATTCTGATATCAAACCACACAATATTTCACTCTAACCTAAGTTTGTCCAAACCTTTTTTATTGATCTAGGTTCAAAGGAATTTTCCTTGTCCATGGATTTATACTGGTCCTTCATAGCTATTGCAAAAATCCTACATTGTTTTCTAAGCTTAGCTTCATCTAAAATTCCTTCTATTTTTTGCTCATTGTATGTTACAATTTTTGAAAATTGTTCGATCAAGATTTTTACCTGAGCATGAAAATATTTTGGGATATCTCGGTTTGACCAAAATTGAGGATACACAATACTCATAGCTTCAAGTATTTCATGTCAAGGGAATCTTTCACGAATCTTTGAGGAAATAAATTTTGCAATTTCCTTCAAATTATCACCAACAGATTTAACAATTCCTTTAAAATCTTCATCATTAATAGCTACTTCTCTGCTAGAGTGCTTGGTTGTCTTACATTGGTACATTTTTATCTCATAGCCACGTACATAGATACATAAATACATAAGTTCCCACTTGCATTAAACTATAAATAATTATCAAGATCATTCAAATCAAAAAATTTCCACTACATGAAATAATTTATGCAATCTTGTGTTAGATTTAGATATAAATGATCAAGGGCCAAGCAAGTATGTTTATGTAGATTGGCATATTCATTAATATACATAGTTTTGTGTTGGGCTTTCTTCACAAGCTCATTCATCACATACGGCATGGGGAGAAGACTAGTTAAAGTCAAGAGTGTCTCTATATCGCTTAACCTATGTAAGAGGTCAGGAGCTTTATCTACTGTGCTGCAATTTTTGTACATCACTCCAATCAAGGATTGATATTTTGAAAGAACTCGTTGTGCTGGTCCATGTACGAAGATCCATCTAGTATCAACTTCCTTGAGAAGCTTGTTTCTTGGTATTATTTCCTCAACAAAATTTTGAAATCCTGTGAAATGTTTAGGACTTTGGCATATGTGTGGATCTCATGGACAGATTTTGACTTTTGATACTGTAGGAAAATTGCTTACAATTTTGAATGCTAAATTCATTCTATGGGCCATGTGAGTGAATGCCAAGCATGTATGGTGCACAAGTAGTTTTTAACTTTGTGAAAACACTGGTCCTTTGACCTCAAATCACTGTAGCTCCATCAACTCCTACACACACCAACTTTTTCACAATTGTCAACTCATCCATACCTACAATTTCATTCAAAGATTTCTTGACTAGTTCAAATATATTTTGTGATGTTGAACTGTCCTTCATTTTATGAATACAGAGAAGATGAGCTTGGAAAACATGTTGTTGTATAGTATACAAATGTATGCAGACCCAAGAAGTATTGTCTACCATAGTAACTTCATCTAAAGATAATGCAATAAAATTTGACTCTTTTACTTTATCCTTTAAATCTTCCTTTTCCATTGCAGCAAGATAGTTTTCCGATTCCCATCCAATGTTTATTGACCAATGTGAGTAGGGATAGTGAGGAACACTGAAATAAGATAATAAACAAGAATATTTTGGGTAGTCTGTCATAGGACGCCCTCTAGACAAAATATGAAAAACAACACTTATCTGAATAGTTTTTGACAAATTTGTTGCTTCCATTGCTTTTCCAAATTGAGCATCAAGTGTACCTTTACATGCAACAAGCTTCAACATTTTTTGGTGATTCTCTTCATAATCCATGACATACCTAACATGAAGACATTCTTCCTTTGATTTCCACCATACAATTGATTGTTCCTTTCTGTCTATGATTTGTTTTTCATAAACTTACCAATATGCTTTTCTATAGTGTCAATCTTTAGCTGTAATATCTTGTCTCTTCCACATTTCCAAGTACAAATTGTACATCTAGCCAATGTTTCATTTTTGATATCATTTTCTTTCCCCACTAGTTCAATGAATGGGTACTTTGACAACCAACCAAGTTGAAAATTCCTTGTCATTTCCCACTCGTGCCCCCTTTTTGGTTTGTTTTTCCTTTTCTTGCTACCAACATCATCATCCTCATCCAAGTCAATATCTCATTCTGGCTAACTAGGCCCAAGGTATCTCTTGGAACATCTTTTGTGCTATTGCCATCCTAATTTGATACATTTTTATTTAAATCAATGACAATCTCAACTTGACCTTTTGGTGGCTATGAGGTATTGTGAATGCTACCAATATTTGGTGGAAGAGTTGATGATGTAGCTCCATCTTGACCTGATGGATCAGAAGCTTTCACAATTCCAAAGTAAGACTATATGGTACATCTAAGTTTTTGGCATTTTGATGGCCTCCCAGTCTCTTCACCACCCTGAGGAGCCTAAGGAGTGGTAGTAGTCTCTTCACCACCCTAAGGAGTGGCAGGAGTTTGAGGAGTGGAAGGAGCCTTACCACCCTAAGGAGAAGAAAGAGTCTAAGGAGAGGCATGAGTCTCTTCACCACTCTGAGGAGTGGCGAGAGCCTTACCCTTGCTGCTCAAGTCACTCGACATATTGATCTCTGATTCACTCAACATATTTATCTCTCACTTCAAATAAAAATTGGAAAAAATGTCTTCTTGTTTAAGGACAAAGAATAATAATATAGATCTCATTCCCTACTCAATATCATCTTTAAGGCTGAAGCAAGAATGGAAAAGAGATAAAGAAAACTTATTATTATAACTAATAACAATATGAAGAAATGATCACTCACCTTTATGTCTACGTTTTCAGCTTTTGCTGACTTTCGAATCGAGAAGTAGAACATCAGAACTGAACAAAATGTGTAAGAATAAATGACACTTTCAATTATATTTATATCAATCCATGATTCCATATTTGGTGAATTTCATGGGATTTTTAAATGGTATATTAAAAATTTGGTGAATCCCACATGCTTATACAACAACAGGTAATTTTCAAGGCGAAATGTGTCCTCAAATGTAATTATTTTTTAATGTTATTGGCAAAATAGGTCCTCATAAGTAATTATTTATAAATTTTAATTTGCAAAATGGGTTTTCACAAGCAACTATTTGTAAATTGGTGAAATGGGTCCTGATACAATGTTGTTTTAATAGTATTGGTGAATATGTAGGTGTTTTATTAAATTCTTTTAGGATTCTAGGCAAAAATATTAGTTGATCCAATTGAAACGCGTAGTTTGACAATGGTGAATTTGTTGCTTAAATATGCTTCATAAATAAACTTATTGGAAAATGGACATGCATTGGACCTATAGTTCATAAAATCCAGGTGATTTGGACACCCTTTTGGGTGTGAGAAATTCACCAATTGACGATTCCTAGAATTCACCACTAAAGTTTTCCATGTTTGAAGAACATTTTGTCAAACCCTTATACAAATTACTTGGCCACAAATGTGACTATAATCTATCCCTAGAAGTACAGAGGTTCCTCTGACCAAAGGAGAAGGGTCATGATGGAAAAATAAATCACAATTGGGGAGATTGGTATGCGCTTGTTGATTGTACTATCATTAGAGTATATGGATTTGAGGCAGCACCATATTTATTGCCTAAGACAGTGTCAGATAGGGTTGCATACCTGGAGATCATAAGATAATTGTATTAGTCATCCTTCATGCATTTGAAAAGCTATGGAAGGAAAACTTTCATGTCTTCCACTCTTTGTTTTGGTGACTTCACTATTATTGTTGATAAAGGGTATGACTTGGTTGGTAGCAAGTTGGATTATTATGGCTTTCCAGTAGGACACAAAAGAATTTTTTTTGACCCTGAGCATTTCATCTATGATGCCAAAATTTCTCAAAAACTAAAAGGATATGAGCATGAGTTCCATTTCAATGATCTCATCAGGAACTATGAGGAAAGTCAAGTGATAATGAGGAAAAATGCATACAATATAATTGTTATGGTTGAGGCTTGGAGAATGAATAATAACCCACCCTATGTGGAAGCTTTTCATGAAATTTGAGATCCTATGGAAAGAGTTGAACAATTACTTCTGCATGAAGAAGAAATAATAAAGGATGTACCTCTAGTGGAATTTGAGAAGAGAAGAAATGTTGGCTCTAGAAGGCAAGCAAAAAATATAACATCACTGGCCCATCTATCACCACAACCTACTCTAGAGGTAAGCTTCTCAGTTGACACCCCAATCATGGTTGAAGATGATATTGAAGGGGAAGAAGAGGTCACATAGATTAAAACTCATGTTATTCCCCAATATGAAATGCCACTGGAAAGGAGTGTGATTACCTTTGAAGCTTCCAATGAGCTATTTGATGATGTGAGACACCATGCCTGTCAGGAATTCATTGTAGATGATGCATTTGTCCAAACTTCTGAATTTAAGGCTTTCATCTATGAGTATAATGCAAATGTGGTAAGGGAAAGGCTAAAAGACATTGACTCTGAAAAGGAAGCATATTCTTTGAAAGAGCTTCAACATGAAATTGATAAAGAGATGAAGAACATGACTACTAAGAGAGGAAGAGAATTATTGCAAGAAGCTGGGGTTATGGTCCTTTCAGGGTGGGATATCAGTTCAACCATTGTGTTTGATAGCTTTCTAAATAGAAAGAATAAAACCTTTCACTTGACAGACGAAGCTGGTGATAAGATCTATACTAGATCAGGAAATAATCCTGATAATACTAGTTTACAAATATGGGCACTTTACCGGCCAGGAAAAAAGCCTTCCCTTGTTGATGATGATCAAATTTATGGACATCTTTTGGTGCAAAGGGTAGGAGAGAAAAATATTATGGAAATTGATGACTTGAATGTAAATGTGGCCAAGTTCACCAAGGGTCAAATTCAAAAACTGATAAGGTATAACAAGGGACTAATAGAAGATAATGAAAGGCTAAAGCAGGAGTTGATCAACTAAAGAGATAAATTTCCTTCTTCCTTAGGGATTTACTCTCCACTAGTTGAGCATGAAAGAAAGGTGCTAGAAGAAATGTCAGAAACTACTTAATGGAAACATATTCATGAGAAATTTTAGAAGGAACAAGAGGAGTTAAAAGGAAAGCTCAAGACCACCATCTTTGAAATGGCATCAGAGATAGTCAACATGAGATTAGAAGATATGTATAAGCATGTTGAATAAGTCTGGCATATTCATGCAAAAACATATGCAACATTATTGGAAAACACTAGATTGAGTGAGAAAATGAAGGAAGTGGAGTATCACATCATAGCAAAGAACGAAGATAACACTGTTGTGCTACAAGAATATCAAGAGCTTATGAAATCCCATAAAGATTTCCATAGCATCTTGACATAGGAGTTAAGTGACTTTAGTCAGCCACTGAGTATGGCCTTGCCCAACTTCTCCAAGGAAACAAAATTGAAAGATCGGGATACATGGAAGGATGAGATAGCCCACTATTTGTCAGTTGTTCTTGATGCAATCAACGACAAAGATGAGGTACTTAAGAAAACACATCAACAACTTGGAAGAATTTTGAATTGGATTATGCCATGAAAGATATTATAGATAATGTAGACACTTATGCCAAAAGCGGGTACATTGAGCATTTATCGAAGATTAACTTGTTCATTGCACAAGCCAAGTAAGAGAGGAATAACTGCGACTAGAGTTTGATGGTTTTGATACACGATCATGGTGCATGAGCCTTGAACAAGTCTTAGGTGATCATAGGTGCTTGCTGGAGATTAACGGACTGTAGTGCATCCACCAAAAAAATCTTAATATTTTTATGTTTATGCTAATTATGTTTTAGTTATGAAGCAATGTGACATTTTGTAAATGGGCCTAAAGCTTGTTTCTTCCCATAGAAATAGGGAAACCAGGGCCCGATTTTAAAATCATCATCATCAAATCATATTCCATTAGAGTAGGCATTAGTAAGAAGATAGGTTGCATAATCCGCCCATCCATATCATATTAAAAGAATTCTATTACAAATGCTTATATTTTGAAGTAATACAATGGAGCAAACGACTTATAATTCGTAATCCATTTTCAATGTTTAATTACCGTGTCAATTTTTCATTGCTTATATATTACTTTGTTGTCTCCAAAGTGGTCTTTTCAAGTTATTTATGTCTTCAACATTTATCAGAACACATTTTTTGTTACTGTGTGGATGCTTTGATTGGTTTCTAGTTAATGTGAATTAAAAATTCTTTCAAACAATTTACTTTAATTGGTCCCTGCCCAAGGTTAAAATCCTTTTAAAGAGGTTATTTTATGACCATGTATATTATTTTCTACATACTTCATCATAAAATTATTAGACCCATTATCACATATAGACCCATAAGAATGGTGAATGTGTCATGAATCCATAATGGAATTCCTAATTCGATGATTATTTTATGATGCAATTATGACATGTGGAATTAATATACCATTTTTATCCAATGAGCTCAGCTTGGGATTTGGGTGTTTAGTTTCTAACTAGGTTTTTGGGTGCCACTTTTTTTGGTGGTTTTAGATCATGGTTTTGTAATCACTACTTATATTTATATGATGCTTGAGATTTAATTTTATAGTAGCTAGATAAAAACCTATTGGAATGTCATAATAAGGCAGAAAAAATGTAAAAAAGGATAAGAGTCTCATTAGACTCTATTTGGCTAATTCAATATTGTTGAATGTACATGAAGAGACCATTATAGCACTTATTTCAAAGAAATTGAGAGATGCATATCAAGCTAAATCTATAGTTAATAAAATATTTCTAATAAACAAGTTATATACCATCAAAATGGAGAGTGGCGGTTCTATAGTTTAACACTTGAATTAATATTATTGAAGCATTTCAAATTTTAGGCCATAAGAATCATCCTTTTTTAAACATGGATTGCAAATAATTCTAAAAATTTAGAAGTCTTGGTCATTAACATTATTGTCTGCTACATGTGAAATAGGCAACATGTAAAATAGGAAAAATTCATTATGAAGTTTGATCGTGAAATTTAAAATAGGAACCTCGAAAAAAAGTAAGCCCTGTCAGTACAATATTCAATTTGATTTATTTTTCAGAAATTTTATGAAGTTTAAAGTTAAATTAAATTAAATTTCCACCATATAAATACAATAGGGTCTCGAGAAGGATATCTCCCAGCTTATTTTACATAGATTTTTCTAAATATAGGTATGCTAGTTCAATATTGTTGAATGTACATGAAGATACCATTATAGCACTTATTTTAAAGAAATTGGGAGATACATATCAAGCTAAATCTATAGTTAATAAAATATTTCTAATAAACAAGCTATATACCATCAAAATGGAGAGTGACGGTTCTATAGTTTAACACTTGAACTAATATTATTGAAGCATTTCAAAGTTTAGACCATAAGAATCATCCTTTTTTAAACATGGATTGCAAATAATTCTAAAAATTTAGAAGTCTTGGTCATTAACATTATTATCTGCTACAATGTCATCTAGTGTATTATTGTCAATGTTCATATGTTCTTTCGAGTATTTAATATTATCATCATCCTCATCTTGACCTGCATCATCTTCAAAATCATTGAAATTTGACTGTAGACCATCTATATTGTTACCAGATGTATTTGGATCATCATTTTCTATACCATCCATATTGTTGTCTTCCATAACATCATCTAACTCTAGATTGTTGTCTTCTTGTGCCTAGACATAACCATCTTCAACATCACCATGTATGGCAATTTCTTCAATGTTCTCTAATCCCCCTCTCTCATTTTGTTGGCCATCATTGTTTTGCTCAACATCCACTAATGTTTCATCAAATACATGCCTTAATCTTGGACCATAATGTATGATAAATATCTAATTCAGGTCCAAAATATCTTCATAGAAAAATACCTACACATGAACAACATACATATATTAGACGTATGTTATAACAATTTTATTGATTAATAAATACATGTATATATTCACAATAAACTATGAATTAATAGATTAATGATCACTACTGCTTCTTGTTTGAGTTAAAGAAATACTTGCTCACAATGAATTGGTAGAACATAAGGCTCCTTATCCTCCGGTAGGAAGCATGAGGAATCTATAGAAAACAATCCACTATGGGTATCGTGTCTTCGTGTCCTCTCAAATGCTTCATACCATCTACACTTAGAAATGCAACATTTAAAAGAGCGGTAATCCAACTCAATAATTTCTTGTATTTTCCCAACATATTGTAGATTCCTTTCAATTATATTCTTATCTTTTGAGCTTGATCGACTGGATTGCTTGAAGGTCAAAGGATCATCTCTTTACATCTACACTTTCTACATGATAATGTCAACCATATGCCCACATTGTTGGATATTTCCTCACCTGTGAAAGACCATTTATTTTAGTGAAAAAAAATATAATGACAAATATTAAAATATTTAATAGTGTCAAAACTGTAAGGAAACAACATTTTGTAAAATTCCAACTGTACCTTTCTTTCACATCCTCTAGACATTTTGATTTCATCTTCTGTTATGCTTGAATCTATACCTGCATCTTCTATTTGATTTTGAATTTGTTCAGTAAGCCATTCTAGTATGCAATCTTTGCCCTACTCTCCAAGTAGATTAGTGAGAAGTGGATTATTCCTTGGGTTTGATCTCTTAAACTATATCCTTGCTTCTAACACTTCTTCTCTCTTTTTATTATACAAATCAATCCATTTGTTCATAAAGTCCATGTGGTACAGAATGAACTTGTCGAGTATAGCAATTTCATCTACACCTATTACATGTCAACATGTTTATTTCAATCTCCAAATTCCATGCGATTAATTTGACAAATAAATTACTGAGTAAATTAATGATTGCAAGAAAAACAACCACAATGATAATGAATTTACTTACTAATTTCTAATTGAACACCATTAGATTGTGGTTTTTCTCCATCAATAATATATGATGTTCATTCTTCATCCTAGACGCGTGGCCCATCTTCAAAATCCTTACCAAGGAATTCACACAGGAAGAAAAATACTTCATTCAATACATACCCTTCAACCATGCAACCCTCTGGATGTGCCTTTTGTTGGACATATCTTTTTAGAGTTTTCATATAAACCTCAAAGAAAAACATCCACCTTGTTGATATGACATCCGCTAATTCAATTTCATCGATTAGGTGTATAAGTAACTGGACATGTAGGTCCATGAAACTTGTAGGGAGCTCCTTCTCAAATACACATACAATTTCTGCATTTTCCTTCTTCCATTTTGGCACTTCACATTCGTGGATCTCCTTGGAGTTCACCCACCTAATATAAGAATAGTAAATTAGTATGAACCTTTAGTCAAAAATTAAAATACAATATAATATCTCTATGTCTCTCACACATGAACATTTCATTTAACCACATACCTTGTAAATGCTGGCAATCGACTTATGGCATTCCTTAAGTCAATTGTAAGACAAGAATCCCCCCTAATTGCCAATTGCATGATATGCTATCAAACATAGTTATGAAAAGGTCATTAGTATTTTTTTCTCACACAACAAAATATCAAAATATATTTAGTACTTAATCAATGTTACCAGTAAATGTTAAATGATGATATATAATACCTTCATAAAATTATGAAAATCATGTGTTTTAAGTCCTGTGATATGTCCATCAATTGTAAAAGCTTTAACTAATGATGACCCATAGCCAGTAGGTGTCCTTATTGAATGAATGAAATTTTTTAGTTGGTTTAGCTCTTTTTTTTTCAAAATCCATGGAGCTTCTGCATATGTTTCATTTTCCCTGTTTGGCCACAAATTTTTTCTATCAAATTTGGTATGTGAAAGAGCAATATCTCTCCTCGAGGACAAGGTGTCCTTCTCTTTACCTGATATATGTCAAAATATAGAATCTCAAACATTTTTGAAGATGTGCATAGGATCTAATATGTGAGATATTAATATATCCTTCCAATAAGGGAGCTCATAAAATATGGATTTCCTTTTCATTCCTTATGGCATATTAACTACAACTTGTTTTGGTTCTTCAATTGAATCACCCCAATCAAAAAAATCCTCCCAATCTTTCAATTCAGCATCTTTATACTTCTTAAGCCAATCACCTAGACCAATAATCATGGGAGGGGCTCTATTTTCAACTTTTCCATCAAATTGATTCTTCAAGCGATTTCTAAACTTATGATCTAGTGGTAGAAAAACCATGTTGTTTGCATAAAAATTTATGTAGATCTTTAGAATACCACCCTTGAAATTGTTCTGCATATCTTGTACATGCAAATATCCCCTTTTTTTGAATCCTTGCAATTCAATAAGTAATGTTAATAACATCAAAAAAATAGTATAAAACTAAGTATGAAAGTTGGGATGAAAATAAATTATGAGTGTAAATACGTAAATATTTTATCTTACGAGAACAAACACCAAGTCATGGGAAATCATGAATAGTCCAACATAGCACACCATACAACATGAAGGATCTATTTGATGGAGGACGTGATATGTCATACATTCTTATGCCTTTCCATAGCAGTTGCATCTCATCAACAAAAGGCACAAGATAAACATCCATGTTTTTAACTTGATGGTTTTCTAGAACAATGAGAGTCAACATATGGTGCTCCTTTCTAACACTCATCCATGGGATAATATTGTATACTATCAATCCAACTGGCCAAACACTATAATTTGAGCTCAAGAGAATAAGCACACTCCGTCAATTGCAAGACCAAACCTGATACTATGGGGTTCATCTTTGAATTTTATTGGCCATATTTCCTCTATGTGTTTCATTGCTTTGGATTCAGCCGAAATTCACATGAATCCATCTTTACTCATGTTCTTTGCATTCTAGTCCATCAATTGTGCAAGTGACTTGCAACAAAACATTCATTGAAGTCTAGGTATAATTGGCATGTGACATAAAACCTTCTTTGGAACTATAGGACCTTGTACATCTGTACGATATCTCTTCTCTTTGCATACAGGGAATTCTACCTTGTTTTGATATCCATCTCTGTATAAAATGCAATCATTTCTACATGAATGAATTTGCTTATATTCAATCCCCAACTCAACCAACAACAGACACGCCTCTCTACAAGTTGATGGCAACACATTCTCTTCAGGGAATATTTTAGTTTTTAGTGCCCTTAAGTGTTGGATGTTGTGGTTGTGTTGCTGATATGTGGTTTTCATTGATGTCAACACTATTAGCATAAATGTATTTGAAATTGTATATGTCGAGGATATTGAGAAAATTGTAATAAATGAGTTGTAGGTTGTTAGTGGCGAAGTGAAGTTCAGTGTAGCCAACATACTAGTGGTTACTTTTGTACATTGTTGATCAGAGGTTGTGGACTAAAGGTTTTGTTGCTGAGTGTATCTAGTTTATTCATGTTGAGTTTTAGAGATCCGCATAAAGATTTGATCGAGTTATGAATATTTTCATTCTGACAGTTTTTTTGTTTCTTCAGTTGGTGTTTTGGATTAGAGATGATGTTATTTCAGTTATTGCAGTTGTTGTAGATGCTTCTCTTGTGATTCATGATGCTTGCTGATGTTTCTAGATTGTGCTCTATCTTTTTTGCACATTTGCATTGATCGCTGTGCTCGTGATCTGAGATTTTCTCTTGCATGTTCATGTTTCTCTTGTTCTTGGCTGATATAGTGCTTGTAGCATGTTGTGGATCTTCGAGGAGAAATTAATTGAAGTTTTTTTGTGTTGGAGATGTTTATTTGGGTCCTCACTAAGTTGTGGCTGACCTTGGTTGATTTGCATTGATAATCTTTAATGTTTTGGGCCGACAGTTTATATTCATTTTATTATTTCTTTATGGCTGACTTGTAGCGATCAAATTTCTTGTTGCGGATATATAAGAGCAATTTTTTATCCGAATTTAAGCATGGAAAAGGATGCCAAATGTGTGTGTGCATGAATAATGTTCTAAATATTCAAAGGTAGAGTAGAGTGTGAAGATGAGTGAATAAGAGTGGATAAGTGTTCATGTGCTTAATTGGAACTGTAATCAGGCATTAACAGATGCTATTTTCTCAGTTCAAAATCCAAATGGCTTTAATCTAAATATCTTTTTAAGATAGTGTGTCTTCCTTTTTAATTGAGCAATGAGCTCTAAGTAGTGTGCCTGAATGCATGTGCATTCCCCATATTTCATTTTTATTATACTTTTAATAGGGTATAATCTTGTGGACTAACCTCCACCATGGTTTTTCCCCTAACAGGGTTTCCATGTAAAAAATCTTGGTGTTATGTGTGTTTTTGATGTGTTTATGATTTATGTTTTCATGGTTAATAATCAAATATGAGAATAAGGTTAATAAGTTGGATGAGTTTTGAATTTTTGTGATAACTGATTCACCCCCCCTCTCAGTTGTCTGCCCTTGTATTTCCAACAATTGGTATCAGAGCAGGTTCCTTGGAAGAAGTTTAACAACTTAAGGTGATTCAGGATGGCAAGTTACAAGAAGGATAGTCTGAGATTTTATGGAACAAATTATTCTTTGTGGAAGACTCGAATGGAGTGCCATCTAAGATGCATTAGTGAACCCTACTAGAGCATTACAAGTAATATGTATATTATTCCACAAAATAGTCCTACTACTTTTGCTGAGATCAAAGATACTGAGTATAATATCCAAGCTAAGGAAGCTTTGTTAAGTGCTTTGATTGATTTTGAGATGACAAATTTTATGGATCTAAAGACTGCTTAAGAGATCTGGAAAAGGTTGGAAACCTTGTATGAAGGTGATGCTAATGTGAAGATTGCTAAGTTGCAGAGTTTGAAAGGGAAATATGAAAGGTTGAGAATGGGTGATGATGAGAACATTAATACTTTCATGCAAAGAGTGAATGAACTTGTGTGTGGTATTAGATGTGTTGGTGGAAATATAGATGAATCTAATATTGTTGCTAAAGTGCTTAGACCCCTTCCTGATTCTTACAAAGTCAAAGCTAGTGCTATTGAAGAGCTCTAGACTGTAACAAACATAACCAAAGATACGTTGGTTGGTAAGCTGACTTCTTTTGAGTTGAGTGAATTTGGTGATGCCCATCCTAAGGTTGAATTTTCATTTAAGGCTACTACTTCCAAAATAGATAGACAAAGATATGATCTGGGTGAACATTCATCTAGAAAGACATTCAAGTATGAGGATAAAATTAGACAGATTGAAGAAGAAGAAAGAGAGCTAGAAGAGTTGGAAGCACTTATTGTCAAAAGAGTATCGAGAAGAAAAGGTAAGTATGAAGGGAAATTGCCTCTTAAATGTTTTTCTTGAAATAAGATAGGTTTTTTTGCATCAAGGTGTCTGAAAAGAGCCCCTAAACCAAGACATGACAAGCCTAGATTTTAGAAGAAGTGTTACTATGCTGCTAATGAAGGCATGACAGATGATGAATCTAATAAAGGGAATAGAAGTGATGATGAATGGGTATTTATTGCTCTCAAGGAAAATAATCCTATATCTACTAAATTTTTTGGTTGTACAAATGTGGAGAAAGCCCTGGTAGATCGATTTGAAGAAAAAGATGAATGGGTAATTGACAATGGATGTTCACATCATATGACATGAGACAAAAGTAAGTTTGTAAGCTTGGAAAAGTATGATGGTGGTGTTGTGAGATTTGGTGATAATACAGCTAGTGTGATCCATGGAAGAGGTTGCATTTCTCTTGATGGTAAGCATAATACTGATGATGTTTTGTATGTGGAAGGATTGAAGCATAATATTTTGAGTATTGGTCAAATGGTTGATAAGGGATACAATCTTTAGTTCAAGGATGGAAAGTGCAGAATATTGAGTTCTGAAAATGAAATTGCATCAGGTACAAAAACAAAAGGTAATATCTTTCACTTGAGTGTTGCTAGTAAATTTTGTTTGATTGCTCAAGTTGATGAAAGTTGGTTATGGCATAGGAGGTTGTGTCATGTTAACTTTGATAATATTGTCAAGATAAGTTCCATTAAGGTTATGAGAGATCTACCTAAGTTGGTGAAACCTACTAATGCAATATGCAAGGAATGTTTGTTGGGAAAGAAAACTAGGATTTCATTTCAAAGTAAAAAGCATTGTTCAAATGAATTGTTAGAGCTTGTGCATACTGATCTATGTGGTCCCTCTAAGGTCAGAAGTTTACAAGGTTACAAATATTTCATGTTACTCATTGATGATTATTCTAGAATGGTATGGGTTAATTTCTTAAGGGAGAAATCAGAAGCACAGGAAAATTTCAAGATATTTAAAGCTATGGTTGAGACAGAGACATGTTTGAAGATTAAATGTTTGAGATCAGATAGAGGTGGTGAATTCATTTCCAGTGAATTTAATTCTTTTTGTGAAAAACATGGAATAAAGAGACAATTATCTACGTCGTGGGCCCCTCAACAAAATGGAGTTGTGGAAAGGAAGAACAGAACAATTGAAGATTCTACTAGAACTATGATGCTGGAAGGAAATGCTCCTCATATCTATTGGAGAGAAGTTGTGAGTACTATTGTGTACACACTCAATCGAGTACAAATCAAAGGTGATACCAGTAATGTTGGTGTAATTAATTAATTAATTATTACACTAACATAAGTTAACTTAGGTCTTGCTGTAGACGTCCAAATTTGGACACTTAATTTATCCAAATTTATCACTTTTCGTCTAAATACCCTCTTATCCGAGTTAATTAAGTAATATTACTATTATTTAATTAATATCCTTAATTCTGCCAAATCCCTAAGGTATTTAATTAATAATTAAATACCTTACCCTCCTTAATCCTCTTTTCATCAAATAAATTAAATAAATATTAAATTTATTTAATCTCCACATGTCATTTCTCTATCTAATCCCAATCCATCTCCTATTATTAGCGACAAGACACGCTTCTAATCCTCAATAGATGTGTCACATCCTCCAACTTTTGCAAGTTGGCTTTTAATCCCAATTAGCCCCTAATTATCCTCTAATTATAAATTAATTAAGCCTAATCATTCTCCAAGGAATTTTTAATTCCTTTTTATTTGTCCTAGATTCCCCTCCTTTATATGTGAATTTTTAATTCACATTCCATCCTTCCAAGGCTTCTAGAACCTTGGACTTGTCACAATCACTACATGTGACCAACCTTGGACTTGTTCTCACACCTTCTACATGTGACCTCAAGTCCCACCTTTTGAGCCCACCTTTACTCCTCTGGGGATTCTTTTCCACCATTGTGAATTTAAAATTCACTTTATTCACCCAAGATTCTCCCAACCACCTTTCATTTTCCCATGTAGATTTTTGAGGAATTCTAAAATTCTCAAAAGTCCCTTTCACTCCCACTTGGGGACAAGAAATCCCTTTTTGTGGAAATCCTCTCATCCCCCAAGGTGCATGTCCTTTTCCCACCTCATGTACCTTTTTGACAACTCATCTCCACCTCATATCCTCTTGTCCACTTCACCCTCCACATGTCAAGATGTGAGGGCTTGTGGGTTCTCAACCCACCATAGCCCTTCATCTTGGCCTTGTTGGAGCAATCTTGACCGTTGAATTCTCTAGAGAATTCAAATTCCTCTATAAATACCCTCCCTCCTCAAGGGCATTTACAACACTTTTGATTTTCATAACCTTATGCTGCCATTTTGCCTTCACAACACTTTGCACTCTCACAACTACATGCTGTCCAAGTCATTTTAGATCATTCAACCATCTTTTGTCCATCATTTTGCATATTGAAGCTTGCATTTTAATCACTCAATCTATCATCTAAGGAGCACACAACCCATCCAAGCAAGGGCCAATCAAAGAAGTTTCAACAACAAGGGAGTACGAAGCTTCATTTTATTTCCGTGATTCCTTTTCGCCAGAATCCTCAAGCACTTCGGCGTGTCCTTTGCCAGCTTTATTCATGCTTGCTGGGATTCGTGACATTTAGAAGAGTATAAATACTGCGAGCATTTTCGCATCGTACCGGGACCCACATAATGGCTCAGATGACCTTTTCGAAGCAGCTGGCGAAACTTAACCGGCGGCAGTCATTTCAGACCGGCGGCAGCTTTCACAGACCGCGGTAGCTTTAAGCACTGCGGGTAGCGCTTTGCTGTAATTCGCGGTACGCTTTGCTGTACTGCGGTAAGGCTTTATGTAATCGCGAACCACACCGCGGCACGCTTTTACGTAATCGGCGGGTAAAGGCTTGCACTGGCGTACGCTTTTAAGGTAATCAAGGGTAGCCATGCACTGGCGGCAGCTTCTTTATGTGACCAAGGGTGTGCCGCTTTTACAGAATCAAGGGTAAAGGCTTTTAAGCGTAATCTGGCGGCAGCGCTTTCACAGACCGCGCAGAAGGCTTTTATTAGCCGCGGTAGCTTTTACAGGCAGGTAGCCAGTTTGGCCAGCATGCTTTGCGTACTGGCGCGGCTATTGCTCTGGGCTTTTTGCTATAGCTATATCGATAACTCTAACGTTGTTTGGCTGGTAATATTGCTATTTTTCAATTAACGCTTTTGCAAAGATATTAGCGGTAAAAATTGGACTAAAAGCGCTAAAAGCATGTAAGACAACTAACGCTTGTTCATATGGCATCTACATAATCGACTTTCAAAAATTATCTCTTTGCCGCTTCCTCAAACATAGTCTAATTAGGAGGATTAAATCTCATTGTTTGCTATGGTTGTTTACTTTTGTGTTACCCAAGAGGGCATTGATTTGTTTTCACTTTCCCCTTGCACTTCGTGTGAGCCTGGGGAGTAGTTGGAAACAGTTGGTGTCTTCTTTTTAGTGGGACCTGCTTGGGGATTTTATCACCCCAAGGGACTATTCCAACCACGCAGTAACCTACGGGTATATAAAGGGGGAGAACGAAGTTGCACCCCAATCCGCCTAAGGGCTGCATTCATGAGGCGTCAGTTTCAGGTGATACCTGTGATAGACGGAAGAGTTGTCCCAGCCTTTCAAGATCTCATTGGGTTCCCCGACTCACCAGACGCACTAGTGTTCACTGCTGTGCCTCACGCATCGGTAGAGTATATCGACTCCCTGTTCTCAGGCATCCTGGGACAAGCACTTGCCTTGCCATAATCTGCATATTAACCATGTGGGATCGGTGTTTGCTTGAGAGTTTTCCTAGCGGAAATTCTGTCAATTTTGATACTTTTGACTGTTTCATTATTTTGCGCCCTGCCATACCATCGCTAACCAAGCCTCGCTGTCGCTAAACCGGTAGTCAGTTTTGTCAGCAGAACGCAGGCCGCTTCTGTTTTGTCGCTAAACGCCAGAATACTGCTTTGTCAGTAAACGCCAAAATACTGCTTTGTCGCTAAACGCCAGAATACTCTATTTTGCTGCGTAAACGCAGAGTGCCCCGATCGCGACAACGCCACCGATTTTGCCACAACGCCCGAAAGTACCCTATTTGGATTTATTTAGCCTCTAAATCACTACTTAATCATTCCCAACTACCATCCCATTATCCTAAGCCTCCCAAAACCTCCATTTCATCCATTTAAACCCCATTCTATCACTCCAAATTTTCACAAATCACTTCTAATCTACTCGGATATTTTATGCTACTCTAAATGTGCTTAATCTAACTAAACATGAGCATAAAACACCGCGACACTCAAGATACTAAAGAGAGCTGCAACGAAAAGCCGATGAAATGATTGGGCGTATACACTTGGTATCAATCATTTAGTCCCAGGGTTGCAATCATTTAATAAATGGGATAATATTCCCTTCCTGGCCAGGGATACCCTTCTAGAACTTATCTCATCATTTAATGATCATCTAGATAGGGTTCACATGTTGTCACATGTTGTTAGATTATAACACTTGGCAACATCTCATGCATATTAGGGTTTACCTCTTGCCTATATAATCAGGCATCTTGTTCATTTGTACAATATATCAATCAGATATCATATCAATCATATTATCAATAGAATCTTTAATCAGCATTCCATTGTTGCAACACTTCTCTTTGTGGTTGATTATCTTTCATGGCTAAAATCCTTCATTGAAGATTCCAAAGCTTCAAGGGTTGTGCAATCCATCATCTCAACATGGTATCAGAGCTAGTCCATTGAAACATCAACCCTAGATCCAGGAAGTTTGGAGTGCAAGATTCAAGCAGGCTTGGAGTTTTATGTTGCAGGCTAGTTGGTTCTACCCGCGAGCCAAGCTGATTTCTGGTGCAGATCAGGCTCTCTCCGACCTCTCCATTGTGTCCAGAAGGCCTCAAAACCCATAGATCACCTGTTCATTTGTCAAAATCGGAGACATATCATCCAGGAGCCTTCAAGGTATTATCTAAGGTTTGCATTTTTTTGTACAAATCCGTACATATTTACAGAAAAAAATCCCCCTTTCAGTCCTCCATCAAGGCAAAATTTTTTTAGAAAAATAAAAAAAATATTTGGCTATTTTTTGGGCATTTTTTCTATAGTTCTTGGCAAAAATTAATCTACAGTGGTTCGACCTGGTATTTTAATCACTCGTCGGCAGAAAAATTATTCCACAGTCATAGTTGAGGTTTCTGTCGGCGTTCATACTTAAATTTTGCAGGGTTCAATATTTTCTATCAACATTTTTAATTAAATTTTTGAATTGCAAATATTTTGCAATATTCAAAAATTTTCACCGGTCGGCATCCACAATCCGCAGACACCAACTGTTCCTCCATCAGCTTCCGTTATCGCTACCGTCACCTATGTCAGAGTACTCTCCCGGCCACCTGATCCCATTGACGGCTCCCGACGACCACCAGCTTCCGTCACCGGCTGTCCATGCCTCCGGCAACGCTCACCGACATCGGAGTTTCCTCCCGGTGGACCCTTCAACACTGACCATCCTCCGACTAGCCGCGCCCTAGTCCTATCTGTGACCGAGGGCCCCTGCTTGCTCTTGGGCGATGCTCCCACCACCTCCACCGGCAGCGCCACCTTGCAGTCGCTCCGATGTCGCCATCCGGGCGAAGGATTTTTTTTTGCCAATGCCCTAGCCCCGTAGTCACATCAACGATCGGGGGCTTATTTTTTTTAAGCCTCGTGTGCTACATTTTTGCGTCTAGTTAGCCAGTGCATCACCATTCAGGCAAAAATCTTCTGGAGGCCGTATCTTCCACATACGATATCAAAAATTCGCAAACAATATACTGTTGGAAAGCTATTGAAGTCTACTTTTCAGTGGTGCACTCTATTTTTCAATATTTTTCTATCATCAAAAATTCAAGTCAACTGAAGTCAACCCTCCATTTCTGGACTCAAAAGTGCATATCTTCACATCAGATTGTCGGATTTTAGAGATTCCAGTGGCATTCGAGAGATATTTCAATTCATTTTTTATCAGTCCAGTCACTTTCTTTGGTTTCAGCTCCAGGTATCCTTTTTTTTGTTTTTTGATTCTTGAGACATCCTGAAGATTGAAGAAGAATATCTTGATCTCGGAGGCATATTCTCAGTTGCATATCGATTTGGAAGTCTTCTATATTCCATTGAAGGTCATTGTCTTTGTTTTCTTGGAGAAATCTTCGTTATGGGGCTTGCATATTATTCTCCTTTAGTTATGTTGCATAAGGGTAACTATTCGCAATGGCGAGATGGGATCTGCCACCATCTTCATTCACTTGATTTGTTGCCACATCTTTTTGGTATAGTTCCTTATTCGAGTGAAGGTATTCATGAACTTGCTTGGAGTTGCAATAGGTACACTGTTTTGGAGATTCTTGAGATGCAAGTTGATTCTGATGTTTTGAATGATATTGATCATTGTGATTGTCCTCACATCCTTTGGATTAAGCTTTGGGAGATCTATGGAGATTTAGACACTCCACGATTCTCAGATGGTCATGATTCAGAATGCCATTCTTCAGATCAAGTACCCCATGATGCTATTGTTGTGCAAGAAGTTGATTACCTTGATCTTTTCGAAAAGGTTGACAAGGTTCCTTTCGGTGCTTCTTCTTCATCAGAGACAGTTGGTATCCCTTCACATTCAGTGATTCCTTGTCTAGAATCATTGATTGAGGCTTCCACTATCATCATCAATCAGGACACATTCAATTTTCCAGACTTGACATCACATGATGGCTTCGTTTTAGGTATCACTAATTTGGCTACTTCTACAAGTTTGGAGGACATTCTTGAGGGGGTATCACTCCTCTATTCAGATTTTGCTTTGGAGAGTTGTTTTGAGTCTCCTCATTCCTTTGTCTCGACCTTGATTGGGAATCCAAAGACTATCTTGGAGGCACTTGGGTTCTCTTTAGAGATTTCATATTCAAGACTTCTTCCCTGTCATTCCATTCAAGATTTGCAGTTTCTTCAGCATCTACCATTGGATTTGCTTCAGACTTCTTTTAGTGGTTTTGAGGACACTTCATTCAGGGGGGGCTATCAAGTCTCCATCACATCCAACATATTCATCATATCATCATCTTTGGCTATTTTTCAGCATCATTTTCTGCATCGACCTGGTTTGTCACTCTCTTCATTGATTGTGGCATCTTCTTCATCAGGCAAGGAGACACTTGAGCAAAGTTCAGAGACATCATCATCCATCTTCATCTTTCCTTCCTTCAATTCCTATCCGGAATGGGAAGCATCTCTGCACTTGCATTTGGTTTTGTTTCTTCCAAAAGGGAGACAAGTTGTTTGTCAACATTGGATCTTGTTTTTGTCTTCAAACACTTACCTTTCTTGTAGGTGATCTCATCTTCTAGGGGGGCTATTTTGTCTCTCTCTTTCCTCCCTATGGGGGGGATTTTGATTGTATTGTATCCATGTGACGAATGGTGTCCTTGGGAGGTATTTGGGAGTCCTCCATCCTTCCCATCCTATCTCACATTTCTGCATTTTCATCTCCTTTTTGGAGAGGGGTTTTGTTCCCACTGGGTTTTCCCCTTTTCTCCGGTTGTGGGAGATTTTCTGCATCTTCATGTACATGGGTACCTAACATGGCCTCGTAGCTAGGACCCATCATCATCTCTGCAATTAATCATCATTTGTACAATATATCAATCAGATATCATATCAATCATATTATCAATAGAATATTTAATCAACATTCCATTGTTGCAACACTTCTCTTTGTGGTTGATTATCTTTCATGGCTAAATTCCTTCATTGAAGATTCCAGAGCTTCAGGGGCTATGCAATCCATCATCTCAACAAGTAAGACCCCTTTTGAGCTATGGACTAGTCAAAATCCTACTGTTAAATACTTCAAGATATTTGGAAGCAGATGTTATATTAAGAGAGATGAAGACAAGAAAGTTTGATGCTAGGAGTGATGAAGGTATCTTTCTAGGTTATGCTACTAAAAGTAAGGCCTATCGGTGTTACAATAAAAGATTGAAGAAAATGGTTGAAAGTGCAAATGTTAAGGTTGATGAAGAATTTGGTACACTATCTAGAACCTATGGATATGACTCTGATGATCAGGATGATAGTACAAACAAAGGAAAGAAATTTCAAACTACAAATCGAGTGCAAATCAATCCGGTAAATCAAGAAAATGATGAAGAAGAAGAAACCAGTGAAGTTGCAGAAGAGAGATCAGAAGAGCCTGAAGTTGAAGAACATCCTAAGAAGAATTTGAGGTATGTAAGATTGAATCATTTAAAAGATTAGATTATAGGTGATAAGAACAAAGGTGTCCAAACTAGGAGAAATATTGTAGAAGATTATTGCTTGATTTCAAAGACTGAGCCTACTAATGTGAATGAAGCATGTAAAGATGAGCATTGGGTTGAAGCAATGAAAGAAGAATTAAAATAGATTAAGAAGAATGATACATGGATTCTTGTTCCCAGACCTAAGGACAAGAATGTAATTGGAACCAAATGGGTCTTTAGAAACAAACTGAATGAGCAAGGTGAAGTGGTTAGAAACAAAGCAAGACTAGTATGTAAAGGATATTCACAAATGGAAGGAATTGATTTTGAAGAGACCTTTTCCCTTGTTGCTAGAATTAAAGCTGTAAGATTACTTCTTGCCTTTGTTGCTCACAAGAACTACAAAGTTTATCAGATGGATGTAAAATCAACTTTTCTAAATGGTGAATTGGAAGAAGAAGTGTATGTTGAGCAACCTAATGGATTCCAGTTGACTGATAAAGAAGATATGGTGTGTCGGTTAAAGAAAGCATTGTATGGACTCAAGCAAGCCCCTAGAGCATGGTATGCAAGATTGGATAAGTATTTGTTGAAGCTTGGATTTAATAAAGGTACTGCTGATAGTAATTTGTATTTCAAGATTGATCATAATAAAGATTTGATTGTTGAAGTCTTTGTTGATGATATCATTTTTGGAGGAGATGATGGTTTCTGCATGAAGTTTGCTAATGAGATGCAAAATGAATTTGGGATGTCTATGATTGGTGAGATGAAATTATTTTTGGGATTGAAAATTACTCAGTTAGATAAAGGGATTTGTATATCTCAGTCCAAGTATGTGAAGTAATTGCTGAAGAAAATCGGTATGGAAGATTCAAAGCTAGTTGGTACACCTATGGTGACTGGATGCAAGTTAACAATAGAAGATGATTCTTCGAAATAAAATAAGACAAGATACATATCAATGATTGGTGGATTGTTGTATTTAACTCAAACCAGGCCTAATATCATGAATGTTGTATGTATTATTGCAATATTTCAAGCTAATCAGAAGGAATCTCATGTGACTGTTGTGAAGAGAATTTTTAGATACTTGAAGGGAACTATTGATCTTGGCCTATGGCATCCTAAATATGATGATCTTACCTTGAGTGCCTTTATTGATGCTGACTGGGTAGGAGATCTGAATGAAAAAAAGTACTAGTGGTGGAGCATTTTTCTTGGGTAAGAAGCTAATTTCATGGTTAAGCAAGAAGCAGAATGCCATTTCCTTGTTTACTACAAAGGTTGAATACATTGCTACTACTAATAATTGTACTCAAGTATTGTGGATGAAATAGATGTTGAAGGATATCATAATTGTATATAATGATCCTATTGCTATATTCTATGATAACTCAAGTGCTATTAACATTTCCAAGAATTTGGTGCTGCATTAAAAAACAAAGCATATATCTATCAAGTTTCACTTTTTGAGGCAGAAGGTAAGTGAAAAGGAAGTCAGACTGGAGTATGTGCCTACTAAGGAGCATATTGCAAACATCTTTACCAAGCCATTGCCTAAGGATACTTTTGAGTATCATTGATGGAAGTTAGGGGTGATTACCCCTCCTAATTAGAACTAAGGATGCATTGTATTGCATCAGTCTATGCATTTCATAATCATATCTTTCTTCTGATTGATGTTGCGGTGGCTGCTACTTAGGGGGAGTAGTTAGATGTTCAGAAATTTAGATATGTGGTTCACAGCTTAGAGATATTTATCATTGATGTCAAAGGGGGAGAAGAGTCATGTGAAAA
>VDFB02278940.1:0-18761 GCA_007258455.2 Sequoia sempervirens
TGCCTTGAGAAGTCACAGTGTGCTTTAGCCTGATCATTTTAAGGATAGTATTTCAAACCTCGAGCTTACCCTGGTTTTCATGGTGGAGGTCTAGTCATCAAAATTAGGGCATCATTGTTTCACCATGAAGGTTAGTCATTTGAAGGCTTTGGAAATTTGAATTGATGTGCATTTGAAATTTTGCTTATTGGCGTCGATTTTGAGACCATTTGAATCCAAATAGAGAATTTTGCAAGATCATCTGATTAATGGTTCGTGCGTTAACATTCGTCGGGTTTCCGAGGTGTCCGCGGAATTCCTGTGCACCCGAATTTTCCCTGTTTTGGCCAAGTCCGCGGATTATAGCGAATTCTGGAATTTTGAGCTGTCCGCGAAAATCTGAACTATCCGAATTTTTTTCATTTTCTTGCCTGGTTTCATTTCTTCTGATTTTTCGAAGTTGGGGGTAATGTAGTAAATGTTAAATGATGATTTCTTGCTGCTAATGGATGAATTTCATGATAATCTCATAACCTTTTGTCCATACTAATAATTTATTTGGTGAATGATGTCTTGGTAGCAGGAATCCGTCTAGGTCGGATTTCTTCGAATTTCGCCCTGACAGGATTTTCTCAGTTTACCTCATTTTCCCGGATTGCTTCATTCTCTAATTTTTCAAAGATTGATGATTAGTGATAGTTCTTAATTGCTTTATGTGATTTTATACTAACCCTTTGATTGGAATATGTTGATAATTGGATGCTCATGATGTTCTTTTGTGAATGCAGGCTGAATCAAGTAAGGTTGCTGCAGGAAAGTCTAGGGGCGATACTGAAGGGTCCTCCATTTTAGAGGTAGAGAGATTGAGATTGGATACCAAGAGTTAGCTGCCTGACAGCATGATATCTTCTGTATGGTCTGAGGTCTCTGACACCAATGTTCGAGCATGGAGATATGTGGAATTCAAAGAAAGAACATCTCAGAAGGATCTATCGGTCTTGAGACAAGGAATGATGAAGTCCAGATTGGTCCATGTGGCAGGGTTCCCTCCTGCAATCTAGTGCTATGATTTGATACTAGAGTGAGCCCGGTAGTATGACTTTGAAACACAGAGGGTTGTAAGTACCGAAGGGAGTCTTAGCAACTTTCAATCCCATTTCTATTGCCCAAGCTTTTGACATGCCGGATTTTCCATCTGTGTGTGCTTTAAACATAGATTTGGCCAAAACCTACTATGAGAATGAGCCCACCAAAGCCCAGCAAATGATTAATTCTTGGTTGGAGAAACCAAAGTCCCATTTTTCCAAACTGCCCAAGCAATTACACAGGGTTAAATTTAGATCAGATATATATGATGCGATGACATTTTTTAGCAGAGTGGCAGGTTTGAAGAGTGCTGGAGTGTTGGAAAATTGGATGGTTCATGTGATCAACAAAATTGAACAAGGTACTGGGCAGGACTCATTAGTGCTGTGATTGATAAATAACTAAGGGATGTCTTAGAAACAAAGAAGTTCACCATGTCTTCCTATGTGATGTATGTGTTGGCTAGATTCTACCCATACAAGGGTTTGAATCCAAAGGGGACATTTGGACAAGATGTAATCTATGACATATACCCAAAACTGCACCTAGGACACCGGGATTACATAAGAGCAAACGATGCATTTACAATGTATATCACTAGGCTGCTTCAAAATGTGGAGCATGTGAGATTGTCTGATGGGGCAAAGGAGTTGATAAAGAAGTATGGAGCTTGGTTCATTTAGTTTCCCACCTTCTTCTACATCAGAATTGATAGATGTCAAGCTACTCCATACAAGCTACCTAGGTACCCTACTGATCATATTGTGCTATTGGAAGTTATGAGACAAATATGTGAATTTGATGCAATTGTTAAAAAATAAAACAGGTTTTGGGGGAGATTTCCCTCCCAAAATTGGTATAGCTGAGGTATGCCCTTCTATCCAATCGGTACATGCAGTAGGAGATGAATTGGCAGCTTATGGTTTCTCCTTCCACTCCAAGAGGAGAAACTTTGATATCACCAGGGAAGCCCAGAAGAAGGCCACTAGAGAATACCATCACAAGGAAGACCTAGAGGATTACTGGGAAAATATCAAAGATGATTTTGAGGCAAGGAAGAAAAGGTACTCTAGGCTTCCAGTTGATGTGATTAGGTAATATAATGTCAAGTTGATCCCCGACCAGTTAGAGGATGATGAGAATCTGGTACAAGATCATGCATATGAGTCTGTCAAAGACATCAATTGGAGAGATAAACTGGGCTGATGATGAGGTAACTGAGTTGGAAGACCTAATGGCCCCTGTCATGAGATTTATTACTTCATGGTTGAAGCATAAGGTTTGGGAGTTGGAAAGTCAAAAGGTACCTTGTACCTTCAATTTCATGGGGAATCTGGATCCCCTGTCCACCTCAGAATAATCCGAGGAAGATGCTCCCAAAGGGAAAGCCAAAGGGAGGTCACCTTTCAAAATCAAAATTAGAGGCCCTAAAGAAAGTGAGCCAGAACTGAAAAGGAAACCAAAGGGAAAGAAAAGAAGCCGAACTTTGAAAATAGGAAAATCTTCTGAAGAGGAGGAATTTGAAAAGGAAAAAGAAGAAGATGCTCCTCCACAGACAAAGAAGACAAGGGCAACTAGGGTTTCAAAGAGAAAAGGTCAAGAGACTTCCAAAGATGAGACTCCGGTCATTGATGTGGAGAGTTCAGGAGAAAAAACCAAAGTTTATTCAAGGAGATCAAGGACTCCATCTCCTAAGGAGGCTATGCAAAAGATGGATCCTCCTCCAAAGACACCAGTTGTGGAGCAACCTAGGGCTACTTCCCCTTCACCGAATTTACCTGAGCATACAGCCCAGCAAGAGCAAGAGACTAGTGGAGAGACAGAGCCATTCAAGGAGGGAGAACTCTTTGGTACAGCGACTGAACTTGAGACTGAAGAGGTAGAAAGACACCCTTCTCCATTAGTGCAATATGAGGATTCTCCAGTAAGCAGTAAAGGTAACGGATCACCTGAGAAGGAGAATATCCCTGTTGGAACCCCATCACCCATGCAAGAAGAGGAACTTGAATTAGGTATCCAGGGTGATCAGTCACCTAAGAAAGGAAAAGATGAAACATCAGAACAACATGAGGAGTCCAAGACAGAAGAAATCCGGGTGGATCCTACTGTCCCAGATTGGTTAGAAAAGGAGATTACAAGAAAGAAACAAGTCATTGTTGAGGACACCCCTCTTGATTGGGATGACATGCTATCAAAGATTGGCAAAGGTAAGAAGAAATAGATGGCTAAGGTAGTTTAAAGGATAGAAAGAGATGAAGCAAGTAATAGGGTCATTCACATTGCCATCCCTGCTACAGATAAAGCTAAAGGAGAGGTCACTGGAAAAGATTACAATGTGCAAACCATTAATCTTGGACCAACTTCTATGGAGCAGGATATTGAAGAATATGAAGGGTCTAGTGTAGTAATAATTAGAAGACTAAGGAAAGAGACACAGTCTAAACGTGAGCTTAAAAGGGAGAATGAGAGGCTTAAGAAGTGCCTAGAAGACTTGATGAAGCCTTTGCAATCTCTCCACCCATCTTCTGCTACTCCTGGTTTCTTAACCAAGGAAACTATTTCTGAAATTGAAAAGATGAAGGCCTCTACGCAAACCACAATAGATTGGTTGAAAGATGTACAACTGAAAGGGGATAATGCAATAAAGGAAATCCTTTTGGTTGGAAAGGGTGCAGTAAGAGCCAAGGACTTGTTAGGACATGTGCTATCACAAGACAAGGAGGATATCGACCTTCTGTTGCAGAAATCTAAAGTGATCATGGAATATGGAAAAGATCAGTTGGCTATAGATGGGATCCTTCCTTCCTCTAGACTTAATGAGCCTTGGGAATGGTTCAAAGCTTTGTAGATTCGGCAAAAGGCCATTAGAAAGATCCATAAACGAAATAAGCAGATAGATGGTGACCTGACTGGAGTTTATGATGGATGTATTGCATTTTTTGAGATTATGACTGGCAAGAGGAAAATTGCTCCTAAATATCTGAGCCTAGAACAGTTAAGAGAATGGTGGCATGATGTCTATGCTCCAGATTCTGAAAATGTTATAATAGGGCACCGGCTAGATGATGCAACAACCTACTTGGTCATGATGGATAAGTACCAGGCACACAAGGATGATTGGAATAAAACTGTTATACAGTCAAAAGAGGAGATTGGCTCCATCGAATGTTGGCTCAAGATTTTTCCTTTGCCACTTATCACCGAGCTGGATAAAGTATTCTTGAGGGTTCATGGATCATTGGCTCAAAATAAGGATAAGGGAGGTAGTAGTTAATGCCCATTTTGAGATTTGTGCTTCTCTATTATTATAGGGCATGTGATGATCCAACCTACATTGGGGAATGTGTCTAGGCTGACCTTGATGATGTATCGGCATTTAATGTGTGCCTTATTTTGAAATTCCTGAGGCCGAATTGTTTTGGCTAA
The DNA here is from genome assembly GCA_007258455.2 of Sequoia sempervirens. Lineage (NCBI taxonomy): Eukaryota > Viridiplantae > Streptophyta > Pinopsida > Cupressales > Cupressaceae > Sequoia > Sequoia sempervirens. Next base: position 4,492 of record VDFB02278940.1, read on the forward strand.
TTTTATTTTGTAAATACTTGGCTGGGCCGACATGTTTTATAAATCCTCTATAAAAAGACATTCCTACCTCATTGTAAGGCAGATAGAATAGAAGAGTAAGAGTCAGAGTTAGATATAGTTCATTTAGACAAGGGCTAGAGCATTTTGCAGTAGTTAGTTCTTGAAGCAAATATTGTAACAGAACAGTGGAATTGTTGCAACATTTTGATGATCTAATACAATTGAAGACATTGTGGTTTTCTTGGTGAAATCTCTCATGTTAGTTTATCTTGCATGGTTCTTGTTGTTTCATCTTTCACATTGCTTGAAGATCTAAGATTTAGTGTTTAGAATTGGATTAGTTTGGTGAATGATGTTCATGATTTCATATTTGGAATGTTAGTAGCAATCTCTGGTCTATACTCCCAGTAACTATTTGATTGTAGTAGGCTGGTGAAGTCAACCTGGACCATACATTTATTTGTGCTTAGTTTGATTGTGGATGAATATCTATGATTTGAAAATCTATATACCTTAGAAGATTGCACCGTTCTTGTGATATTGCATTGTGGGTTGATCAAGAATTGGTTATTTGAGATTGGTCCATTCCAGACATCTGTCATTTGCATTGTTCATTCTACGAATAGTTTAGATCTTATCATATTTCTACATCCTTACCTTTTGCTATTTCTTTATTATTTGGTTAGATTTAGGATTTAAGATCATTACATTGCAAGATCTAATAAATTGGAAAGATACAGTCTACTTGTAGTAAGGTCTGATTGTGATTACCAGCATTTTCACATATTATCTGAGTTATTTATGCATTGTCATGACTTGACACCTAAGAGACCTTGGGGTGATTTTCATTAATTTATTGTTGAAGATTACCTTTCAAGAGAGATAGGATATTGTATTATGTTTGAGTTGTTGCTGTGCAGAAAACACCATCAATAGATTGGCGCTAGAAGGAGGGCCTGAATGAGCACACTATATCATTTCTTGAATGCCATCTCTCCTAAGAGATATAGAAGAAGTACCAGATCCACCCCAGGAGAAGAAGATTTACAGGAATTACAGTTCCCCACTAGGTCAAGAAGAACTCGAGAAAGGGGAGAATCATCATCACCCATCCCTTCACCTGTATCCTCTGCATCTTCACTTCCTGAAGTTGAAGCCATACCCTTCCCTGAGGTAGTTCCCATTCAACAGCCCCGGCCTATCGTTAACCAACCACAACCACCACCCCCGCTTTTTCCAATGGCCTTCCTTGCTAATAATCCATCTCCTTTGTTTTTCAATGCTTACAATGTAATGCCCAAAAACCCTGAGCACTTTTGTTCAAAGTTCCATGTTCATAACCCAAACAGGACTGCAGAAGAACATATAAGGATTTTCCAAACCTATCTCAAAGATAGAGGGATTGTTCATGAAGATGTTTCCTGTAGGTTGTTTCCTTATCTGCTAGGGGAAGAGGCCTTTTATTGGTACAATCACCTCCCTTCTGGTTCAATTCTTAATTGGAATGATCTAGAGGCTACCTTTTTACAGAAGTTCAGAATACCCATCAGTGCCAATGAATTATATCTACAATTCACTAAAGTCAAGAGGGAGGTTAATGAACCAATATCTAGTTTCAATAATAGGTTCCACCGTGCATACACCAAACTTCAATACCCTTATGTTTTAGACAATAATACAGCCCTGGGAGTCTATTATGAAGCCTTGGATAGCCTGACAGCCACCTTTCTGAAGTGGAGACCTAATCCTCCAGCTACCCTAACTGATTCCTATACAGAAGCTGTAAAGCTTAGCACAGATTTGAGACAACACTTGACTGGACCATTACCTTCTTTAGGACCAGTTGCACATCCCAATCAGGTTCAGGCAGTGAATCAGGCTCTTTCCAATCATACCCTAATCATGAATCCAATACCTCAGCTACCTTTGGTACCCCATCCTGGTCCTCCCATGAGCCAGGTTTCCCCTATGATGAATTTTCCCCAACAGCAGGTTAACCAGCCTATGTATCAGCCACAACAAAATAGTTTCCCTGCCTATTTGTAGAACTCTGAAGTGTTGCATCAGTCTATGGGATCTGCTACAATACTTGTCCCTCCTCAGAGTAATCTAAACCAGATCCTTTATCGAGATCCAAATAAGGATAGGATTGATGAAATGGCTGAGTAGATAAAGAAGCTAAATCTAGAGGTGACTTACCTAAGGAATCAAAACAGCCAATTACAAGCTGCCCAGAAGAGTATACAATCCAATCATAATAGAGAATTTCCACAAGGACAAAATTTTGATAGAGGACAGTATAATGAAAGAGGATTCTATAATGACAGGGGATACAATCAGGATAAGGGTTACAACAATGACAGAGGATTCAATAATGATAGGAGATAGAATTTTGATAGTGGACAAGGTAGTGGATCAGGATTTGATAAGAGGCAATCACAAGGACAGAGCAGGACCTGGAATACAGGACCTAATAATGGAGGAGTCCCCACCCCATTGGATCAACCAGTTAATCAGATTGTCAACCAATTTGCAAATCAACCAGTCAGTCAAGATAAGCCTCCCAGTGGTGTATATTTGGCTGAAGCTACTCTGTCAGGGTGGTGTAGGCTCCATAAGACAAGCTAGCATTCAGAGTTAGAATGTCCAAAATTCCAAACTGTCACCTCCATTTTCCAGTATGAGGTAGAGAATAATGCAAATGGGTAGGAAATTGTTCCCTCCACCCCCTATGATGCTTCTTTGTTAGTATTAAATCACGCTCCCTTTCCAGCAAGTAAGGAAAATGTACCAGAGGAGGAATTTGATCCTCAAGAGAGGAAAATAGATTAGATTTGTAATGGAGATGAAGTGGCTTAGTTATTCAATGAAGAAATAATGAATGATAATGGCCCCCTCGATCAGGAAGAGGCAGGGTAAAGGATATGATTTAAGAGATATGCCTCATAGACGCCCATAAGATGGGGGACCCTTCACCACCTCTATTCTCCCTAATAATTTCAATACTCTGCCAGATCCTAATGCTAGTAACAATCCATCCTATCCACATGTTTCAAGGCAGTACCTTTTGAAGGAAAGACAAGCTCAAACTGACCCATAGAAGAAAAAGGTTGTTCAAGCAAGTAGAGACAAGGTCGATGAACCTTCTAAGGAAGTCTCCACTGATATGAGTGAGGAGAAAATGGCTTCGTATGTCGCTGAGGAGTTCAAGAAATTAAAGGTAAATCTTTCAGCATTTGAGTTATTAAGGTTCCCTGCAATTAGGAAGGCAGTTCTAGGCACATATGATGCACATCCAATGTCATTGGATAAACCTTTTAGTGAGGATGCCAACAAAGTTTCTAGTTCTCAGCCTATGAAGACACAAAACCAAGCCCACGATTAGACTAATTTACCCCCTGGAGATAAAGGAAAGGAAAAGGACAAGACTCAAGTGGTTCAAGTAGATACTTAGCCAGCTTTGTTTAAAGGGAAGACAGAAACCCCACCATTTCTGATCTTTGTGCGCATATTCGGTAAGAATTTACATAATTGTTTACTGGATTCTGGTGCTTCCACCAATGTGATGCCATTTGGAGTTTGTAGAGCTTTAGGGATTACACCTGCTGATTCCCAGAAGAAAGTAACTCAATTGGATAGAACTGAAGTAAATGTGGTGTGAGAATTAAACATGATTCACATGTAGATAGCTTCTGACCCAAGGATTCAATAGGTTATCAATATTCAAGTAGCTAATATCCCTGATGCGTATGGCCTGATTCTAGGAAGAGATTTTACTAAAGCCTTGAATGGATATGTGTCTACTGATCACTCCCACATGTGGCTTCCCTAGAAAGGAGTGCCAAATCAGATCAGAATTGAGAGAGAGCCAAGAATGAAATACATGATTACGAAGTACCAAAATACTTCAACAGAAGTTTTGATATCAGAAGTAGGAATGGGAAATTATATGTTGTCAACTCAGTATGAAGGGTTAGACTTAGAGGAGGTATTAATGCTACATACAATGCCTATTGATATGGAGACAGAGTCCAGCCATGTTACTATTTTGACAAGATCAATTGAGGAAGAGGAAGAACTCAGAGATAATTAGATCAACCTATTAGATAGTTTCCAGGAATTCATCAAATGGTGTGTTGAAAATCAAATTCACCTAGGCAGAAGGACAAGTTTTCAAGAGTTACTCTTACCTAATTGGTGTAGAGTTCATAATACTTCCCATTCAGAGTTGGAGTGTTGTTTATGCCAGACAACAGTAGAACAAGTACATAAATGCCTAAATCCAACCTAGGCTATTAAGACAGATGTGCAAAACCCTCAGGGAGGATATCAAGGAAAGAAACCTATAATGTCCGAGGAACCGTCCAGCAGTCAAGGGTCAAAGGACATAATGAAGAAGACTGCAACTGCTAAGTGTTGGACCCTCATATTTGATGGATCCAAATCCAAGCATGGAGTTGGGGCAGGGTTCGAACTGATCAGTCCAAAAGGTAAAAACTTCTTTGTAGCCCATAGACTTCAATTTCACTATACTAATAATGTAGCAGAGTATGAAGCGTTAATTCATGGACTTCTCATGGCACTCAAGAAAAGGGTTAAGATTCTACAAGTTTTTGGTGATTCTGAGTTAGTAATTAAGCAAGTAAGGAGACAATATTCATGTCACGATAGGAGAATGACTAATTATAGGCATAGAGTATGGGACCTCATTGAGGGATTTTATGCCTTCAATATTCAACTAATACCATGGCAGAAGAATCAAACTGTCGATTCACTGGCTCAGGCAGCAAGCACTCTGTAGCCTTTATCTTTGTCAGGTTTGAAGAAGTTCACTATAGAATTGACTGTTGTGCCATCAGTCCCAGATAATGTTACTAACTTTCAGGTATTTAAAGATGACAAGCATATTCTGGATTTTATCACAAATACAGACGTTTTTGCTTCCCAAATCATTGATGAAGCAGAATTGGATTTAGAAGGAGTGATGAATCTGAAGTCCAATATTATCCTAAGGGGAATGGTACAATTGGAATGAATTTTTGATATGGATAAGATCAGAGATCAGGGAAAATATTCAAAGAAAGAATCTATCAATGGACAGTGTGACACTTACAACTTGGGAACTGAGGATAATGCTAAAAACATTTTCATTGGCAAGGTGTGTACTCCAGAAGAAAGACAAGGAATAATTGAAGCATTACATAGCTTTCCGGACATAGTAGCTTGGGGTTATGAGGACTTGAAAACTTATGACACATCGATCATAACTCATACTATACCCCTAAAGCCAGGCGCTAAACCTTTCAGACAGAGACAAAGACCTATCAACGCATTGCTAGAGCCACTTATACAGAAAGAAGTTCAGAAGTTACTATCTGCCAGAATTATATTTCCTGTCAGGCATTCAACATGGGTGGCGAACCTGGTTCTAGTAAGGAAAAAGAATGGGGAAATTAGACTTTGTGTTGATTTCAGGAATTTAAATAGATCGTCAGAAAATGAAAACTATCCAGTCCCTTCATTAGATGAAGTACTTCAAGTGGTTAATGGATCTTAGATGATGTCCTTTCAGGATGGTTATTCAGGGTACAACCAAGTAATGGTCTAGTATGAGGATAGGTACAAGACCACTTTTACAAATAAATGGGCTACCTTTGCCTACAGAAGGATGCCTTTTGGACTCATTAATGCTAGGGCTACATTTCAAAGGGCTATGGATATTTCCTTCAATGATATCATAGGAAAATGCATCATTATTTATATGGACGACTTGACTATTTTTTCAAAAAATAGAGGGGATCACATCTCTGATTTGCACAAAGTGTTTCAAAGGTGCAGGGAATTTGGCATATCCCTGAATCCTAAAAAATGTATTTTTGGAGTACTTGAAGGAAAGTTACTAGGACATGTCATGCTCGAAAGAATTGCTATTACAGTCTAGAAGGTGGAAGCCATGCAGAAGGAATTTAGCCACACTTAGCAAAAAGGAGATGAAATCTTTCTTTGGCAAGATCAACTTCGTCAGAAAATTCATTACTGGATTTGCTGAAATTGTCAAGCCACTAAATGCAATGTTGAAGCAGGATGCTAGGATCAAATGGACTACAAAAGCAAAGGAGGCATTTGCAGAAATCAAAAGGGCCATTGTGGATGTTCCAGTATTGGTAAGTCCTAATTATAGTAAACCCTTTTACGTCTATTCATTTGCTTCAGACCATTCATGTGCTGGAATGCTAACTCAAAAGTCTGATGAGGGAAATGAGCATCCCATTGCTTTTATGAGTGCACCATTAAAAGATGTTGAGTTGAAATATCCAAGTGTGGAAAAGCAGGCATATTCCCTGGTCAGAGCAGTAAATAAATTCAGGCATTATATCCTCAGAAATAAGGTGTGTGCAATTGTCCCTGATTCTGCAGTCAAGTTACTTTTGATGCAAAATAGATTAGGTGAGTGTAGGAGCTAAGTGGGTGACAGTATACTGCAAGAGTGCGATGTTGAGGATCCATTATGGTAAGAGGACGGACTTACTCGGTATGGGCAGGAAATAGGCCCTAAACTAGCTATTGAGTATAACATCAGTTCCCAGATGGTTGGTATGATAGCAGTTTAATGCTATGGCGATGTAAAAGAAGAGGGAAAACTAAGTAAACAATGCTTCTACGCTTCTAAATAAGATATTGCATCTAAGATTAAGAAATTTAAACTAAATTAAACTACAAAATCTACAGAAATTTATCCTATTGCTCTCTAACTCTAAAGACTGAACTAATTTATTTAGCTCTCAGATTCTTAAGCTAATTAAACTATTTAGTGACACTTAGAGAATGAGAAATTAAACTAAGATGATTCTAATATGATTTAAGTATGCAATTCTATGCTAATGGCAGCCATGACTGCAAAAGGATGATGCTTGGTGGATGCTGGATGGTTGCTTCAATGCTGGATGGTTTGGATGCTTGAGTGCTCTAGAAACCTGCAGAGTAAGATTGCATTCGTTGGGATCCTTTTCTTGTAGCCCAAGAGCTATATTTATAGCTTTCACGGCAGCACAATTGCACAGGAAACCGGGATGAGGGGCTGTGATTTCCTCTGGAGAATCCAAAGGCATGGGATGAGAAGAAGGAGCTGATCATGGAGAATGGTTTCTCCCCATGAAAACACCAGGCAAGATAAGAGGGAAGGTGGGTGGAAGGTTGTTGAGAGAACTTCCTGCAAATTTTCCCTGAAGCTTTCCCGTGAATGGCAGTGCCATTAATTTCATTGGTGGGAAAATAAATATTTATTGGTGAGGGAATAGTGCAAACTTTATGCAATAAATTTAAATAATTTTAATTTATTTAAATTTAGCAAAAATGAGGAATAAATAATTTAATAAATCAAACTATAGGGTTTGGTTTTATTAAATTAAAGGAGAGTGATAATTAAATAAAAGATTTTTGACAATCTTTATTTAATTAAGAGGAAATGTGAAATTAAATAACACGAATTATTTAAATTGTGTATTTAATTTTAAGATAAAAAGAGATAATGATAATAATTAAATAAAACAAAGTTTTTAATTTTGTTTATTTAATTAAGAGAGAATTAATGTGATAATAATTAAATAAAACAAAGTTTTTAATTTTGTTTATTTAATTAGGAAAGAAAAATAGGAGAATTTGATAAATAAACTTAATATAAATAAATATTCTTATTTATTTATTAAGTAGAGGAATTTAAGATTAATTAATCAAATAAAGTGATATTCGGTTAGTGGATTCGCCAGACTTTTTTAGCGCTTTAGGTTGATTTTGTAGCGTTTTGGGTAAAATTGATTTAAACATTGTGCGTTTTGATTTTTGTAGATTTTGTTTTTTTTTTTTATTCCATCTATTTTAGTGTTGATCTTGACTAAAATATATGGGAAACGATCTCATGATGAGTGAGACCTATTTGATTGATAACAATTACCCTCATGATAGGCGAGGAATAATTATGCATTCTGAATGATTGAACCCAATTGATAGATGAGGGTTTCTTGATAATCTGATAGATTGATAGAAAAAAGCACAATGTTTTGATTTGTTGATGATCTTTTGATATTCTGATAAAAATGTTTTGTTTTGCATGAGTACAGGAGCAGTTGGATGTGATCCAGGTGTGGGAGCAGTTCCCATGGCCGTTTGATATGATTTCACGACTGTCTCCTGACGAGAGACATCATATTGTTTCCTGCGGTTTAGCTACATTGTTGGACATGCCCCATATTAGACTTAATAGGGGTCTATTGACGGCTTTGGCGGAGAGGTGGCATAGTGACCACAACACCTTTCATTTACCCACTAGTGAGATGACAGTGACACCAGAGGATGTATGGCGTATCCTTCGCATACCGTTCGTAGGAGAGATTGTGGTCCATGACTCAGAGGAGGTTGGTGGGGTAGAGGCCATGCAGAGGGTCTTTCAGGATCCCCACATTGCAGGAGAGTGGATCCCATGGATAGACATATATGAGACATATGCTCCTCTTCCTTCAGTTTTGGCAGGTTTTGTTGGTGGATTCCTTTGTCCTGATAAGAGGTCAAAGGGTCTATCACTTGGATGGGGTCGTGTGCTAGAGGGTCTAGTCATTCATAGGACTAGATATGCTTGGGGCATGTGCATGCTTGCCCAGTTGTACCATGATTTGCATTGGATTGTTTATCTTGGCGGCAGTAGTTTATCTGCAGGGGCTACCCTTCTCTAGGTATGGGCATGGGAGCATATTGCTATTACGCGTCCTGTACCAGTGTTGGCCAGACCAGCGACGAGGCCATATGTATTTCGATATAGAGGCAGGCCTACCCAGCATATGATGGGGAAGCTTGAGTATTGGAGATGGATCATTGACGATATTGAGGCAGTGACCTAGCATTCGTACCTAGACTGTGATGTCTGGGACGACGATGATATTGAGTTGGGGTTTTTATCCGATTCTATGTATTTGATCGGGAAGAGCCCCAGGGTTTTGGAGCGTTTCCTATTTCGTCGGGTGTACAAACAGTATGGTATTGTGCAGTGTATGCCATTGGGTGTAGCACATTATGGACGGCGACGGATTGATGCGCCTGATTGGGGTCCTTGCTTGCCTTACGGGGCACTTGTCGAGGCTTACCGTGCCTTGCAGCCATCAGCATGGGATGTTCGGCAAGACATTGTTGAGGCACCTATTACACCTGAGTATGGAGAGTATCTGGCTCTGCACCCGCCTCCCCGGATTACCATTCCAGATGAGCCAGCACCTGTACCGGTAGTAGCACCAGCAGCAGCACCAACAGGGGGGATTCAGGTCAGTCAGCGACGGGGGAGAGAGGAGGATGTTGATGTCGATGTGGAGAGCAGCTTAGAGACTGACAGTGATGACAGTTCTGATAGCAGTGAGGATAGTAGTGGCGATGATGGCGGAGATGGGAGGGGACCGAGCATAGCAGGTTCATCCGATCCCTCCTCTAGTGCGCCTCATAAGAGGCAGGCTGTGACATCCTCATCGGCAGATCCCTCAGAGGTGGCAGCCTTACAGGTGCAGGTGCAGACATTGTAGGGTCAGCTAGCTCAGTTACAGGGTTTATTAGCCCAGACTCAGGCTCAGACATAGGCACAGTTAGCCACTGCTCAGACTCAGATCACATCTCTGATTAGTGAGAGAGATGGGGCTTTACAGGCAGCAGCGACCGCACAGGCTCAGGTGACTGGATTACGAGCACAGTTGTCTACAGCCCAGGCATAGATCGCAGCCTTGACATCAGAGCGGGATACCATTAGATGGACAGCTGAGATAGCACAGGCGACTGCAGAGAGGTTACAGAGAGTGGCAGATGGTACTTCTGTGGCTGACTATATGCGAGAGGCTATGCGGGCAGGTGCGGAGATAGAGTTCTACCGGAGCTGTTACCATGAGCTGTGTCCCCCAGAGCAGAGAGCCAGCTATGTTCAGTCGCGCTCAGAGAGGAGTTGGTCTAGGACAGTGAGCAGAGGTGTGACACAGCCTCTTCTGAGAGATCCGAGAGATCCTGGGACGTCCGGTGGTGGTACAGATACTGGTGCGAGACCTGCTCCTTCTGCTGGGAGTACTACTTGAGATTCTATGTGTAGTCATTGAGATTTATACAGCCATTTTTGACATGATGTTAGTTTTATTCTTTTCAGACTTCATTGTATACTTTGACAGTTGACGAGATATATATGTGCAGCGGTTCGATTGATCTCTAATATGATTTTACATGATTTATGTGATGGATGCATTGATTTTATGATGGATGCATTGATTTTATGATATTGATGTGATGGATGTATGGATTTATGATGTATTGATGTGATGGATGTATGGACTTTATGATGTAATGGATGTATGGATTTTATGATGTGACGGATGTATGGATTTTATGATGTATTGATGTGATGGATGAAATGATATTGATGATGTATTTATTTTCTTATGAGATGTAATGTATGATTATAAAATTGTGATTGATGATGTATGGAAATGTGATTTTGTGATAAATGGATGACTAATGATAAAATGTAATGATGTATGTAAATGAATATGTGATATGTGTTAAGTGTATGATGAATAATGAGATGTGAATAGAATGATTTAAGATAAAATGTGATTTAAAATGTAATGACAAATGAGTAGATGATATTTAATGAATGATGAGATGTAAATGTAAATGAAATGTAATGATGAATGGAATGATATTTAATGAGATTGAATGTAATGATGTGATGAATATGTAATGATAAATGATGTATGGATAAATGAATATGTAATGATGAATGTATAGATATAAATGGAATGATATGTATGATGAAGATGTAATGCAATGAAATGTAAATGATATGTGATGAAATGTGATTTAATGATGTATGATGAACATGTGATGATGAATGGAATGGTGTAACATAATGTGTATATGATGTCACGAAATGAGATTTTTATTGTGAATTTATGCATGTGTCAAGTATACTCAGCCATTAGTAAGAAAAAGATAACATCATTTTGCGATTGAATCATTGTAACTTGTGCCATCCGTTTCTGCAGATGAATTTATGAATGCAATCTATGTTAACCATGCAAATGTCTATTTCATTAATGCAAACCTAAGTGTCACTTCAATAATCATTTAATCTGCTTTGTATCATCACTGAGCTTTATTATTTTTAAAATGTTGAAAGTGAATACAAGCATCAATGATATGAGATAGACCAATGATGACCTGAGTATTTCTTTCATGATTTTTGATATTGCAAGCGAACACAAGCATCATGGTATGAGATAGACCAATGATGACCTGAGCATTTCTTGCATAAACAGACAAGAATTAATCATTTTCTTAAGTGAATCAGAATGTCATCCATGATACTTGGTAGAGCACTTCCTGCGACAATTCACAAAATAATAACGACTAATTCACAAATAGCAAACAAAGAAAAGATATCATTCTGCTTCCTTACTTATCTAGTTCAATACATCATTGAGTCGCTCTAAAGAAATGATAATCAAATGATAAAATGAAAAGTACAACAATTCAAATTCTACTTAATGTATTTTCAAATCATTATTCAGATTAGATCATCAGTGTCGAGATGTGTGTGCTGATGTGTGCATGATTTTCCCAGATGTTTTGACCAAGTGATGCGACCTAAAAGACCTATCCTAGGGGTCTCGGGGACTGATCAAAGATTAGTCTTGCCTACGTTATACACGCAGAGACCACGTAGTTCGACTAACACAGACTCCACTTTTTGACTGATGCAGACTCTATTTTTGTGTTTTTGATTTTCTGATGTTTTTGGATTTTGGATATTCTGATGTTTTTGGATTTTGGATTTTCTGATGTTTTGGATTTTGATGGGTTTTCTGATGTTTTTGGATTTTGATGGGTTTTCTGATGTTTTTGGATTTTGATGGAACACGCGGTGTTCTTATGTTTAAAGCGCTTCCTTCCATGCAAGGTGAAAGCCTACTTGGCTGAATAACGATAGGATGTTGCCCCCTGACTAAGGTAAAACATAGTTATCCATGCCTTATGATATGGATAGTGATCTCAAATATTAGAAGGGATGATATGAAAGAGACAATGCATTAACTTTAACCTTTGCACCTAATAGATATAGGAACTCGTTGAAAATCACAAGTAGCAGCTGTTTGGGTTTTCATCACTTGTTTTTGTTGTCCTCTTTCTTTTCTTTTCTTTTTTTTAATTTTTTATTTCAATATTTTTTATTTTTTTTTTGGTTTATTTCTCTCTTTTTCTGTCATCATGACGCCTGTTTGCCAGGTTTTCATCAAGACAACTTTATTGACCGTGCACTAGATATCCTCAAGTGTAGAATCGCTGGAGATGAATGTTGTTCATGGGCTCCTCCAACATGTCTCCCTCTGGTGTAGACAGTCGATATGCTCCTGATCCATAGACTGATATGATAACATAAGGTCCTATCTAATTAGGTTCAAACTTTCCCTTCTTTTCTCTATCTGCTTGATTTCTAGGGTTTTCCCGTAGGACCAAGTCTCCAATCTGGAAGACTCTAGGTTTAACCCTATGATTATAGTTTCTAGACATCCTTTGTTGATAGGCTATTAAATGATTAACAGCTTGTTGTCGACGTTCATCAAGTAGCTCTAGTTCCTGAAGTCTAGAGACCCTATAATCTTCATCTGAAATGAGTCCCTTTAGTGAAACTCGAAGGGATGGGATTTCTACCTCAATAGGAAAAATTGCTTCTGATCCATAGACAAGAGCATATGGTGTAGCTCATGTTGGTGTTCTGATGCTTGTCCTATAAGCCCAAAGAGCAGGGTTTAGCTGAACATGCCAATCACGTCCCACTTCATTTACAGTCTTCTTGAGAATTTTGAGGATTGTTTTATTTGAAGCTTCTGCCTGTCCATTACCTTGAGGGTAATATGGGGTTGAAAAGCGATGTTGGATGTGGAACTTTTCACATAGCTCTTGGACGTCTTGGTTCTTGAAAGGCCTACCATTATCTGTGATGATTGACTGGGGTATCCCATATCTACAAATGAGATAATTAAGAATGAAAGATGATATTTGCTTTCCAGTGATTGTGGTTAAGGGAACTACCTCCACCCATTTTGTAAAATATTCGGTGGCTGTGATAATGAACTTGTGTCCATTAGATGAAGATGGGTGAATTTTCCCTACCAAGTCTAGTCCCCACTGACAGAAAGGCCATGTAGTTGCAAATGGATGTAGCTCTTGTGCTGGTGCATGTATAAGATTGCCATGGATCTAGCATTTTGTACATCTTTTTACAAATTGATAAGATTCTTGCTCCATGTGTGGCCAGTAATATCCCAAACGAAGGAGTTTCTTGGCTAAAGATAATCCACTTGAATGTGTACCACAAATTCCTTCATGGACCTCATGTAAAGCGGAAGCGGATTCGTCATGTTCTAGACAACGTAAAAGAGTACCATCTAGGCCTCGGCGGTAAAGGGTGTCAGCAATAATGGTATGTTTGGCAGATTGGCGTATGAAGTTGCGCTTTTGGTTGCGAGAAAGATCTGGTGGTAAGACATTATCTTTCAGATAAGTATAAATGTCTTCATAAATGGAGGATTGGGCCCTATCCAAAAGGCTTATGGTTTGGGATTTGGGATTTGCGTATGCAGGATTTGATACTTGTTCTACAATAAATCGATAACGATCTTGCGTTTCAGGCATTTGTAGAAGAGATGCTATTGTGGCCATGGCATCTGCTGCTTTGTTCTCTAATCTTGGTATCTGCTCAAATTTGATTTCTATGAAGTATTTTCGTAGGTCATCCACCAGCCTTTTGTACAAAATCAGTGTGTCATCCTTAGTTTGATAATCATTATTGACTTGATAAATGATTAACTGGGAGTCTCCATACACCTGTAGTTCTGTGATCTTCCATTCAATAGCTACTTTCATTCCAAGGATCAAAGCTTCATATTCTGCCACATTGTTAGTGCAACGGAAGGTAAGCCAGTATGATCGCGGGATTGTGTGCCCAAGAGGTGTGACAAATAAAATTCCCGCTCCCGATCCATGTTGTGTGTAGGATCCATCGAAGTAGAGTTGCCATGGTTGTGTTGTTATATTGAGGATATCTGCATCGGGAAATTCCATGGTCATATGATGACTGTCAGATAATGGAACTTCTGCTAATTGATCGGCGATAGCTTGTCCTTTGATAGCTCGCCTTTCCACATACTGAATATCAAACTCACTGAGGAGCATGACCCACTTTGCCAACCTTC
>VDFB02278941.1:0-60761 GCA_007258455.2 Sequoia sempervirens
GACGTCTTGGTTCTTGAAAGGCCTACCATTATCTGTGATGATTGACTGGGGTATCCCATATCTACAAATGAGATAATTAAGAATGAAAGATGATATTTGCTTTCCAGTGATTGTGGTTAAGGGAACTGCCTCCACCCATTTTGTAAAATATTCGGTGGCTGTGATAATGAACTTGTGTCCATTAGATGAAGATGGGTGAATTTTCCCTACCAAGTCTAGTCCCCACTGACAGAAAGGCCATGTAGTTGCAAATGGATGTAGCTCTTGTGCTGGTGCATGTATAAGATTGCCATGGATCTGGCATTTTGTACATCTTTTTACAAATTGATAAGATTCTTGCTCCATGTGTGGCCAGTAATATCCCAAACGAAGGAGTTTCTTGGCTAAAGATAATCCACTTGAATGTGTACCAAAAATTCCTACATGGACCTCATGTAAAGCGGAAGCGGATTCGTCATGTTCTAGACAACGTAAAAGAGTACCATCTAGGCCTCGACGGTAAAGGGTGTCAGCAATAATGGTATGTTTGGCAGATTGGCGTATGAAGTTGCGCTTTTGGTTGTGAGAAAGATCTGGTGGTAAGAAATTATCTTTCAGATAAGTATAAATGTCCCCATAAATGGAGGATTGGGCCCTATCCAAAAGGCTTATGGTTTGGGATTTGGGATTTGCGTATGCAGGATTTGATACTTGTTCTACAATAAATCGATAACGATCTTGCGTTTCAGGCATTTGTAGAAGAGATGCTATTGTGGCCATGGCATCTGCTGCTTTGTTCTCTGATCTTGGTATCTGCTCAAATTTGATTTCTATGAAGTATTTTCATAGGTCATCCACCAGCCTTTTGTACAAAATCAGTGTGTCATCCTTAGTTTGATAATCATTATTGACTTGATAAATGATTAACTGGGAGTCTCCATACACCTATAGTTCTGTGATCTTCCATTCAATAGCTACTTTCATTCCAAGGATCAAAGCTTCATATTCTACCACATTGTTAGTGCAACGGAAGGTAAGCCTGTATGATCGCGGGATTGTGTGCCCAAGAGGTGTGACAAATAAAATTCCCGCTCCCGATCCATGTTGTGTGTAGGATCCATCGAAGTAGAGTTGCCATGGTTGTGTTGTTATATTGAGGATATCTGCATCGGGAAATTCCATGGTCATATGATGACTGTCAGATAATGGAACTTCTGCTAATTGATCGGCGATAGCTTGTCCTTTGATAGCTCGCCTTTCCACATACTGAATATCAAACTCACTGAGGAGCATGACCCACTTTGCCAACCTTCCTGTTAAAGATGCTTTGCTCAGTAAATACTTGAGAGGATCAATTTTTGCAACAAGCTTGATAGTGTGAGTAAGCATATAGTGTCGCAATTTTTGTGTTGCAAATACTACTGCTAAGCATTATTTTTCAATGAAGGTGTAGTTTACTTCATGTCCATTGAGTGTCCTGCTGATATAGTATATAGCCTGTTCCTTTCCTTCATTATCTTCTTGTGCTAGCAAGGCTCCTAAAGAAATGTCTGTTGTTGCAATATATAATAATAATGGCTTGTCTTCACTGGGTGGTACCAAGATTGGTGGTGTTATCAGATAATGCTTGATTTGATTGAAGGTACTCTCACACTGTTCATCCCATTTGAAAGGCACATTTTTATGCAAGAGATGGTTGAACGGATGACACCGATCTGCTAGTTGGGAGATGAATCTTCTGATGGACTGTAGTCGGCCTTGTAGAGATCTTAATGTGCTGATATTCTTAGGAGGTGGCATTTCCATAATGGCCTAGACTTTTGCCGGATCTACTTCAATACCCTTTGTAGAAACTATGTATCCTAGGAGCTTTGTTGATGTTACTCCAAAGGCACATTTCTTTGGATTCAATCTGACTTTGAATTTTTCCAACCTGTCAAATATTTTGGCCAATATCTCTAGATGTCCTTCCCTGGTGTAAGATTTTGCTAAGATGTCGTCCACATAGTCCTCCATGAAGGTATGCATCATGTCGTGGAAGATTGTTGTCATAGCCCGCTGGTATGTAGCTCCTGCATTCTTTAACCCAAAAGGCATGACATTCCAGCAGAAGGTGCCCCATGGACATGTAAAGGTTGTCTTTTCTTGGTCTTCAGGAGCTATCTTGATTTGATTGTATCCTAAAAATCCATCCATGAGTGATAGCATTTTATGGCCGGCTGTGAGATCTACAATCATGTCTATGTTTGGCAAAGGAAAATCATCCTTTGGACATGCTTTATTTAAATCCCGGAAATCAGTACATATTCTGATGGTGTTATCTGGCTTTGAAACAGGCACAATGTTGGATATCCATTCCACATAGTCAATAGATCTGATAAATCCAGCATCAAGTAATTTCTTCAAGTCATTTTTCACTAATAATGCAACATGTGGATGCATTTTTCTCAGCTTCTGTTTTACTAGTTTAGTGCCAGCTGGTAAGGATAAGTGATGCATAATGAGATCTGTGTCCAAGCCTGGCATGTCAGAGTATGACCAAGCAAAATTGATGCATTGTTCTTCAAAGAATTTGATAAAATCTGGCTTTTCTGTATCTGTCATGGATGCGGCCAGGTGTAATATTCTTGCTTTTTCTGCTGTGCCAATATTAATAGACTGTGTGGGTTCTATTAATACTAATGATCTTTCATGGTAATGTTGCGGGAGAATGTCAAACCTTCCATCCTTTGGTGCCTCAATGAGTTTTTCGCCATCGGATGCGTTCTTTATTTTTACTATTTTAGGATCAAATACTGCCATAGAATGGTTTTCACCATTGGATCCATTTTTTTCTTTCATATTTTTGCAACTGGAAGGTTTGGCATCCTCCTACCTAAAAGCATCATTAAAAGAAGTATTGGTAGAACAAGTATCGGATTCCTCACAGCAAAGGTAGTTAATAATGGAGGAGTCATTGTCAAAAATAGGGAGATTAATAGGATGTTGGGCTTCCCATTCGATAAGTTCGGGATGTAGTAAAGGCAATGAATCATTAGATGGGTTGAGGTCAGCGATTGTGAAAGCTCGGACGGAAATGTCATCTAGGTTGTCTATGGTTATGTCGAGGCCTACAAAGGCATTTTCTTCCACATCATTTATCTCAATCCATGTCCGTTCATCTTCACTTGAGTCATCGAAATTTTGTGTTTCAAAGACAATAGGATTAAAACTTGAGCTTTGACCCTCCTCGTGATTGAGGGTATACTTTTTGATAATGTCAATCTTAATATCTTCATAGGAAATTTTTGATAAGTTGTCCCACTCATACTCATTTGAATCTGTTTCAGAATTATCTCTTATTTGAAGAATACGCTCCACAGTTTTATTGGTGATTTCTGCTCTTGCTTTTTCTGTGTATCCTAGTCCAGTTTTTTCCTTATGTTGGAGCGTAAGAGGCTGGATTGGTTCTGTTATGCCTTGTTTCCTTAATCCAAGAGGTCCCTGTCCTAAATATCCCATCTTCTCAAGAATATTTTTTCCTTTCCCATATTGAGTTGTCTCTATGATGTTACTTGTGGAAGCGGGGGCTTCCTCATCTTTATAAAGCCAATTTAGTATGGCCTTATCTTCTAATTCTTCATCTAAGCTCCCAGCTTTTACAAATCTGCCATCTAATGCTGTTGTAGATTGTTCTGAAGTGTGAGTGTTTGTAGATGGCTGTCCATATGTTTGTAAAGAGGGTAATATTTGTGATAGATGAAATGAGTGTCCAACACCATATTCACTAATTCCTTTGTCACTTATCTGTACTTCCTTGGTGAATTGATGTGAGAGTGGAGCCAATTGTTCTCCAACATTTCAAGAGTTAGATTGTGCCATCCTTATCTCTTGTGATTTTTGTTGTTTTGGAAGCCACTTTGAAATGAAACTTTGCTGTTGCTCACTATCTGATGTGCCAACTTCTCTATTAGGTATGAATGTATCCTGAGATGTCTTCAATGTATGACAAGCTTGGGTGTCATTGTAGTCTGCTGTGATAGTTACCTCCTATCCATTGACGGGAAATTTTAGGCATTGATGATAGGTAGACGGTACTGCTTGCATATCATGGATCCAAGGGCGTCCCAATAGTATGTTGTATGTCAGTTCCCTATCTAAGACTTGGCAAACCACTTTTTGGACAGTAGGCCCAACTTGAATGGGTAATATGATCAATCCTGTAGAGGACCTTTCTTCTTCATCATATGCTTTGATTATGATTTTTCTTCTGGTATCAATGGCTTCATCTGAGTATCCTAGTGCACGAATCAGTTTTAAGGTACAAATATTTAAACCAGCCCCTCCATCTATCAGGACACGTTTTACACGATGTTTGTGGATAAGGACTTCAATGTGAAGGGCAGAATTATGCGGGGGGGTGAGTGATACATCATCATGTTCAGAAAATGAAAGGCAATGAGGTGCAGATAGATGTCCCACCATAGCTTGGAATTGACACACATCCAGATTGTTAGGTACTGTAGTTGATATGAGAGCTTGTTCAAGAACCTCTTTGTGTGATGGGGAGATTTTCAAAAGTTCCAATATTGATATTTGAGCTGGTATTTTCTGTAATTGATCGATGAGATTATATTGATTGGAGGGGGGATCCACTGATGGGGATGATATTGATGCTCCTTTCAATATAACTTTGGATTGCGCCCTTGTTGTGGCATTAACCAGCTGGTACTCTTGTTTCCCTTTGAGTGTGACTACATTGATTTGGTTTTCGGATTTGTCCATATGTTGTACCAATTTGGTAGGTGTAATGTCATTTTTCTGGTTGATTTGATTGCATAACTCTTCATCCTCTTTGGTAGCAGAAAGACAAAGGATTGTTGCGTCATAAACATAACCAACGTTTTTACCTTTGGTGTTTGTGGAAGAAGATTCTCCCTTTTGATAATTGGGTAGAGGATTTTTGAATGTTGTATGATCCTTGTTTGTTTGAGGGCCCTCTACAAATACTTTCTTTTGATCTATGAGGTCTTGTACCACATGTTTTAATTCCCAACAATTTTCAGTCATGTGACCTTTATTTTGATGATAGTGACAGTAATGTAAGTCATTCCACCATGATGGTTTGACTTGAGGGTCCCAATTTCTAGCCTCTTGCACTTGAATGAGTTTTTTCGTTTAAAAGTTCTTTGAGGACTGATTCCAACGATTGTCCTAATTGCGTGAATTTTCGTTTATTGGAGGGTCGTTGGAATGATTGGGTTTTCGTTTCTCCACTGTTTTGATTATTTCCTTGGTCACTACTTTGTTTGATATTAAAACCATTGTTTTGTTTGTTTGTAGTAGTTGGCGTCAAGGTGAATACTGGTTTAGATGTATGTGCATCGATCATGGTATCAGTATTCTTGTTCTTTTGCCAAAATCTTGGCTTTTCGTTGTTGCTGTTAGAGGAATGGCTATTGTTTGAACCTTCAGTGAAATGTTTGATTGTTCCTCTTTTGATTAGAGCCTCTTCGATTTTAAGCCCTTTTTCGATAACTTGTTCAAATGTGGATGGACATTGTAAGTCCAATCTGTAGTTCATGTCATCTACTAAGTTATCAATGAACATCTCTATCTTCTCCTCCTCAGGAATAGATCTAGGGTATTTAGCAAATAGCCTTCTCCATCGTTGGAGAAAAGAGAGAAACTTTTCGCCCTTTGCTTGTTTTGTGTTGTAAAGTTCTTTTAAGGTTACCCCATGTTGGATGTTGAATGAGAAGTGTGTTATGAACCTATTGATTAGTTCTTCAAAGGATTGAATTCCAGGTTCTAATTTAGAAAACCACTCCATGCAAGTGTTTCCTAGGCTTCTTGGAAATAACCGTAGTAAGTAAGAGTCCTCGTGTGCGAACTCTATGCTCATAGCTCGAAATTCTCGTACGTGGTCAAACGGATCAGTTCTCCCATTGTATTTGTTGTATGTTGGGTACTCACAATACCTTGGAAATGGTATCATGTTGATGCTTGAGTCAAATGGATAAGGGCAAATGTTTTGTAATAGATACCTCTTTGTTGGCCCTTGTTGAATATTCTGGAATTGTAATTGTAACTGTTGGATTTGTCTTGTCAAAGCATCTATTTGATTTGGATTCTCTATATTAGTTGAGTTAGGTGTGGTTGCTTCCTTGAGTTGATTGACATCAAAGTCTTTAGGAAGCTTAGCACCTTTGTCATCTAATAAGAGAAGATACTTTTCCATGTCTTGCTCTAGCATCTTTTCCATAAATTTATGGAAATGAGGGTCTTATTGCACTTTCTCGATTTCTTCTGCAGTTATTTCCTTCTCATGTGAGTTAATAAGAGAATCAGTGTTGTTATATCATCCCCAAGGGTTTTCTTCAGTCATGGCTGCTATTTTTTCGTTTTCTTGTTCTTGTTGTTTTTGATATGCTGCTCGCGTGAAGATAGGCATACAAAACGTTAAAAGGTTTACCCTAGACTTTGATCTTGGATTTGATTGGATAAGTGTCAAGTTGTTGATTTAAAATCTGATTTTGTTTTGTCTAGTTTCGTGATGAAAGGATGATAGAATCCTTGATAGGAAATTTTGACAGAAAATCTTAGATTTTGGTGATAACGACACTATGCAAGATGCTGCAAGATTTAGGTATAGGGGTAAAGCTTTTTCTTTTTGTATGACTATTGTATTCTGGACTGTAAAAAAAATGTTTTGAACTGATAGAAACCTTGTATTTGATATGGGCAAGCTGACAGAATGTCCTATTAACTCTCTGTTTTTTGGGTGTTATGGCACGCTAAAACAGATACCGGGCGCGCTAAAACAGAGACTAGGCGCGCTGAAACAGAACTCAGTCGCGCTAAAACAGAGATCAGAGGCGCGCTAAAACAGAGACTAGGCGCGCTGAAATATAAACCGGGCTCGCTGAAACAGAAACCGGGCGCGCTAAAACAGATACCGGGCACGCTGTAACAGTTACCGGGCGCGCTAAAACAGATACCGGGCGTGCTAAAACAGAGACTAGGCGCGCTGAAACATAACTCAGGCGCGCTGAAACAAAAACCGGGCGCGCTAAAACTATGACCTGAAGGGGTTTAAGACAAAATTACCTTATTCTATGAAACTCACTTGGTCTGGTATCATATTGGATGGCCGGTTGTGGGATGTATTCAGGATGAATTCTCTGACTATGATTGTGATGTTGCCTAAGAGCTCTTCTTTGAAAGTATGCTTGTGAGTCTAAAGTTGCTACGGCGTAGTCATCTGTATAACCTCTAGAGAAATCGTGATACCTATGAATAAAGGTTCTATGTTGGAGTAGAACTTTCCTGCTTTGATATAGAAACCTTTGTTTTCTTAGGATTTGTTTGTAGGCAAGTGTCCTTTTTGGTTTTCGGATTCGTTTGGCAAAAGATTTCTTGACAAACTTGGTGGATACCCAATCTCGAATCATGAGAAATCCACAAGTGTTTTGATTTTTTTAGGATTTTTGTGATGATCTTATCTGAGTTTAATGACAGAAAACACAGCAATCAAGAATAGAATGGTTTTAAAATCCTAGAATCTAAACAAGTAGTGTATGTTCTTAAGAATCAATGATTCTTCTTGATTTTTACCGGTTTGATAACAAGATAAGACAATTCAAACAGACTCACTCCTAGAGACAAAAGGTTATCGTTATATACTCGAATGGCCCACAGCTTGGAATTGCGTCGACTCACACAGCCATGTCACCCCCTAGAGGGCGCCCGTGTTTTTGTCTTTTCCAGGTGCGTACTCAGAGTGACGGAAGTGGATACCGGATCCCCTGAGCAAACAGTCCTTGGCAATTATATGGTGAGTGCTTGAGGGTAGATTCTTCCCCGCCCCTACACCGCCGAGTATTACAATGTTCGGAAACTGACAAGCGTGCTTCTAGTTCTAGGTTCTTAGATAGGGTTTCCGTTCGGAGCGGCAAATGGATAAACTCCCTCGAGAGACCTCCCAATCTTTAAAACAAAGATTTTGGGGATGGTTATCCTGCGCACTTCCGTTGAAAGAGGGTTTCCCCAAATTCACATAAATTTTAAAGTGGGTTAGAATACCATGGCTTTTGGCTGTCCCCACTCAGGTTGTTCCCGTAGGGTGAGTACATTTTCCCACTACGGCAGGCCTGTCTAAAGGTTTTAACAAAAGCATAAAATGCATAAAGTAAGTGGTGAGTCTGGTATTCTGATGCACCCAGTTAAGGGGAGAGCATAAACCTGTCACCCAAACACAGCAAGATTCTGTTCTTTTTAAGCCCAAAAGACAAATGATTTACTTCTAATGGAGATATTGCTCCATGACAAGCAAAATGTTCAATTTTAAAACCTCAAAATAGAAGTGTGATGTTTCTATCCTAGGATTGGTACATTTTTAATCCATTTCTATCCTAGGATTGATAAAATTTTAACCATTTCTATCCTAGGATTGGTAAATTTTAATGTTTCTACCCTAGGATTGGTAAATTTTAGCCAAACAGAAAGAAATAAAAGAAATCTGGTCGCGGACGCGTCGGATCCAGATGAAATAAATGACTTTAACTGAAAATAAATGGCGCGCTGGAACAGAAACCAGGCGCGCTATAACAGTGACCGGGCGCGCTGGAACAGAAACCCGGCGCGCTGGAACAGTTACCGGGCGCGCTGGAAAAACTCTCGTTCCCGCAAAAACTTTTACGCCGATTCCTGTACGACAAAATTTTCAAAAATTAGTAAAATTCGGGGTATTTCCCCACGGTGGGCGCCATTCTGTAAGCGTGTAAAAGGGGAAAACTAAGTAAACAATGCCTCTACGCTTCTAAATAAGATATTGCATCTAAGATTAAGAAATTTAAACTAAATTAAACTACAAAATCTATAGAAATTTATCCTATTGCTCTCTAACTCTAAAGACTGAACTAATTTATTTAGCTCTCAGATTCTTAAGCTAATTAAACTATTTAGTGACACTTAGAGAATGAGAAATTAAACTAAGATGATTCTAATATGATTTAAGTATGCAATTCTATGCTAATGGCAGCCATGACTGCAAAAGGATGATGCTTGGTGGATGCTGGATGGTTGCTTCAATGCTGGATGGTTTGGATGCTTGAGTGCTCTAGAAACCTGCAGAGTAAGATTGCATTCGTTGGGATCCTTTTCTTGTAGCCCAAGAGCTATATTTATAGCTTTCACGGCAGCACAATTGCACAGGAAACTGGGATGAGGGGCTGTGATTTCCTCTGGAGAATCCAAAGGCATGGGATGAGAAGAAGGAGCTGATCATGGAGAATGGTTTCTCCCCATGAAAACACCAGGCAAGATAAGAGGGAAGGTGGGTGGAAGGTTGTTGAGAGAACTTCCTGCAAATTTTCCCTGAAGCTTTCCCGTGAATGGCAGTGCCATTAATTTCATTGGTGGGGAAATAAATATTTATTGGTGAGGGAATAGTGCAAACTTTATGCAATAAATTTAAATAATTTTAATTTATTTAAATTTAGCAAAAATGAGGAATAAATAATTTAATAAATCAAACTATAGGGTTTGGTTTTATTAAATTAAAGGAGAGTGATAATTAAATAAAAGATTTTTGACAATCTTTATTTAATTAAGAGGAAATGTGAAATTAAATAACACGAATTATTTAAATTGTGTATTTAATTTTAAGATAATGATAATAATTAAATAAAACAAAGTTTTTAATTTTGTTTATTTAATTAAGAGAGAATTAATGTGATAATAATTAAATAAAACAAAGTTTTTAATTTTGTTTATTTAATTAGAAAAGAAAAATAGGAGAATTTGATAAATGAACTTGATATAAATAAATATTCTCATTTATTTATTAAGTAGAGGAATTTTAAGATTAATTAATCAAATAAGGCGTATTCAATTAATTGAATTCTCCAGACCATTTTTAGGTGTCTACATTGTGTATGGGGGATATTTTAAGAAGTTCAAGAATGGAAATTTGAGCTGATGTTTTTCTCAATTGATCAACCAGATTATACTGAGTTGGAGAAGAAATAGTTGTTTTAGATGAACTTCCTTTTAAAACAACCTTTGCTTGACCTCTTGTTGTTACATTAACCTATTGATATTCTTGTTTTCCTTTGATTTTGATAACATTAATCCGATTATCATCTGCGTGAATGTGGTGGATTATATTGTCTTCAACATTATGTATGCTTTTGGCTTTGGTATCCGATATTTCCCCCTTTTGGTAGTTTGGCAAAGGATCTTTGAATGCTTGATGATCATCATTGGTATGATGTCCCTCAATTGTAATGGTACCATTGTCAATTAAATCTTGTACTAGATTTTTCAAAGCTTGACAATTGTTTGTTCTATGACCTTTACATCGATGATAATTGCAATAATACGAGTCATTCCATGATGATGGTTTAACTCGTGGCTCATAATCTCTTTGTGGTGGTAAGGTGATAACCTTATTATCAAGAAGCTCCTTGAGAGCAGACTCAAGAGTTTGACCCAAAGCAGTAAAAGTCCGTTGATTTGAAAAGAACGAAGGTCTAGACGGATTTGATGTTTGAGTATTGCCAAGATTATTATTGAAATTACCACGATTTTGATTGGTATTTTGATTGGTCATGTTCTCTTGCTTGGAAATTTGTCCTTGTTGATTGTTGTTTCCTTGTTGAATTGTATTTCCTTGTAGATTGTTTCGTGGAGTACTTGATAGATTGAAAATAGATGGTCTTGTTCGTAGATTATTTGCATCCACTATACCATCATTAACAACATTTTTGTTTCTATTCCAAAACCTTGTTTTATCGTTGCTGTTTTGATTTGATGTACTTGGATTATCAAGTTTTATCACTCCCCTTTTAACCAAGGCCCCTTCAATGGTGATTGCGTTTTCAATCAGTTTTTCAAAGTTATGAGGACAATGAAGGTTAAGCCTATAGCTTAATTCTGGATCAAGGCTATTAATAAAGATATCCATCTTTTCCTTTTCAGGAATAGGACGAGAATATCGTGCAAATAACCTTCTCCACCTTTGTAAAAATGTAGTAAAGGGTTCTCCTACTTTTTGTTTCACTTTACAAAGATCAAGCATTGTTATTTGATGTTGAATATTGTAGGAGTATTGTGAGATAAACTGATTTATCAACTCCTCAAAAGTTTTGATAGGTGGAGTGATTTTTGAAAGCCACTCCATGGATTGTACACCTAGACTTCGTGGAAATAATCGCATCAAGTAAGTATCGTCATAGGCGAATTCAAGACTCATGTTTCGGAAATCCCTAACATGGTCAATGGGATCAGTTTTTCCATTATACCTATCATACTTAGGAATTTCGCAATGTTTTGGAAATGGGATCATTTGAAGACTCCTATCAAATGGATAAGGAGATATGTCTTCCAAAACATATTTCTTTGTTGTACCTCCTTGCATTTCCTTTATTTTCCCTTGTAATTCTTTTATCTATTGGTTAAGAGCACTAAAGTCATTAGGAGGAGTTTCAGGATTTTGTTTAATACCTTCTATGTCAAAGGTATGAGGTAACTTAGCTCCTTGATTAGCTAATGAAAGAAAATATTTTTCTTTGTTACGTTCTAGAATTCTTTCCATAAGAGTATGGAATTGAGGATCTTGTTCTGCTTCTTGAAGCTTTTCTTCTGTCAATGCATCAAGATTAAATGTTTCCTCTTCTTTTTCATTTCGGTCACCCATTTTACTAGTTGTGGTTTCTCCCTCGTCTTTTTCCATTTGTTTTTGAGATCTCGTGAAGACAGGCATAGATTTGTATCCAAATTTTACTCACTTTTGATCAAAAGAATGAAATAGTGCAATGTATGTGATAAATATGAAAGTCAAGATAGAATGAAGATTCTAGGACTTTACACAAAATTTCTAATCTTGTAGCTTGTGTTGTTCCCTAAGTGAAAGGATGAAAATCCTGTTAGCGGGAATATAAGCAAAAGATCTAGAAAAGGATGGTTTTGCACTTTATGAAATTTTGATCATGACTTTGTAAAAGGATAGATTTTATGATAGATGCCTAATGTATTCTAAGTTCTCTATTGTAAGATTTGATTTGGACGAGTAGAATATTCGATTGCTGGTTGGGGAATATAACAAAAACGGATGCGTTGACTATGGTTATGCCTTTGAGAAAGGGCTCTTCTTTGAAAATAAGCTTGTGAATACAAGGGTTCTATGGCATAATCATCTGAAAGACCTCTAACACAATCATGATACCTATGAAGAAAAGTTCTATATTTAAGTAAAACTTTTCGACTTTGATATAAGAATCGTTGTTTCTTCAATAATTTCTTGTGGTTGAGGGGTTTCTTTGGCTTCTTAATCCTTTTGGAAACGGATTTCTTTACAAATTTTGTGGATTTCCAATCTCGTAACATGAGATTGATCAATATGATAATGAGTGTTTTGGATGATCTTTATCTAAATTAATGTAGTGAAAACACATCAAACAAATTTAAAACAGTTGTTTTAAGTCCTATGCTAAACATCAAGTGTGTAACCAAAATGTTTTTCAAAAAATGTTTTAACGGGTTTTACACATGACAAGCACTTCAAACAGACTCACTCTTAGTTCTCAAGTAGGTCATCATAGCAATCAACAACCCACATCTTAAAACTGCGTCGACTCACACAGCCATGTCACCCCCGAAAGGGCACCCGTGTTTTTGTCTTTTCCAGGTGCGTACTCAGAGTGACGGAAGTGGATACCGGATCCCCTGAGCAAACAATCCTTGGCAGTTATATGGTGAGTATCTTGTGGGTAGATTCTTCCCTCCCCTGCACTGTGATTGAAACAATGTTCAGAAACTGACTCGGTTAGTTACTACACTAGGTTTGTAGTAAGGGTTTCCGTTCGGTGCGGCAAATGATAGACTCCCTCGAGAGACCTCCCTACCTTTAGAACAAAGGCTTTGGGGATGGTTATCAATGCACACTACCGTCAAAAGAGGGTTTCCCCAATTTTGCTTTAAATTTTAGAGTAGGGTGGAATAGCCTGGCTTTGGCTTGAACCCACTTGAGTCGTTCCTCTTGGGTGAGTACTTTTTCCCACAAGAGCAGGCTCTCTACAAGGTTTTAACAAAGCTTAAAAATGCATAAAAAGAAATAAGTGAGTTTGGCATTTTGATCACCCAGTTAAGGGGAGAGCATAGGCCTATCACCGAGAACAAAGCAAACAAAGGTTCAATTGTTAAGCACCAAATGAAAATTTTCTAAACTAAGTGAAGATGTTGCTTCACATAAACAGAAAATTCATTTTAAGCCTAAATTGAGAAATGAAGTGTCTATCCTAGGATTGCTTTATTTTATGCTTTAGATGACTACCCTAGGATTGCTTAATTTTATGCTTTAGATGACTACCCTAGGATTGGTTAATTTTATGCTTTAGATGACTACCCTAGGATTGGTTAATTTTATGCTTTAGATGACTACCCTAGATTGCTTAATTTTATGCTTAAAAAAAAAAAAAAAAATTTAACTGTCCGCGGCTGCGTCGGAATCAGTTAAACTAATCTACAGTTACAGATTACAGAATACATTCTTTTAACAATTTGCGCTGCAAAATACATCATAGGCACTGCAAAACAGATTATGGGCACTGCAATAGTCGTCACGGGCGCTGCAAAACTGATTATGGGCGCTGCAATAGTAGTCACGGGCGCTGCAAAAGTAGTCACTGGCGCTGCAATAGTAGTTACGGGCGCTGCAATAGTAGTTACAGGCACTGCAACAGTAATCACGGGTGCTGCAATAGTAATCACGGGTGCTGCAACAGTAATCACAGGCGCTGCAACAGACTTTAAATGTGCTAAACTGGAGGTGTTCTTCCGAAACGTGCCGTCTGTGCTATTCCGCTATTTTTTTCTTGTAATCAGTCAAAAGAAGCTGCAAAAAGATGTTAAAAAGGGGGCAAGAGCCCCATGGTGGGCGCCAAAAATGTGTTATGTTATCTATGTTAATCTAATTGAAAACAAAAACACTCTAATGAAACATTAATCTAAAAAAAACTAAATAAATTCAAATAAGTAAGATTTCTTCAGAGCCGTTTCATTTTCCTCTATCTCCAGGAGTTTGAAGTTGCTGCTCTCAGATTTGATGTTAGCTCCTCCAAATGGCTGTTGTAGAATGAGAATGCAAATGAAAACTATTCTATATGCTGGTGAAGATGGGATTGTTGATATGGATATGGAAAGGGGCTGTGATTATGCATAGGGGCTGTGAATGAAATGTAACATGATTCTATTGCTATTGCTATGATTCTATGCTATTTATGCTATGAAAGTACTCTATGAATGCTAATGCTACTTGTAAATTTGGCTATAGTTTACTTGCTTAAACTTCTATATGATTTGGAGCTCCCGGCAGCTGTATTTATAGATTTTTGCAGGCTCCATCCCGGCTGGCAAGAATCTACGGCTATGAATTTGTCTGGTAAATTTGAATGGTGAGAGATGGAGAGGTTGAGAAGAAGATGGAAGAGGTTGAGAGGTTGGAGAGAAGGATGGATTCATGTCTTCAACCCACGGGAACAAGCCTGCACAAAACAGAGAAATTTAATTTTCTGTTTCAACCGTTTGCTTCCCGGGAGTTGAAGATAAATCCCCAATTAAATAAATAAATTTATTTAATTTTATTTATTGCTTTTGATATTTGATTTTTGATTTTTGAAAACTATGGAAGAATTAATTAAATATTTTGTAATATTTAATTATGATGTGACTTTAGAAGATTTTGAAATATTTAAAAGATTTAATTAAATATTTTTGGAAATATTTAATTATGAATAGATTTTTGAATCGAATTAGAGGAATTTTGAAATGATTTAAGAATGAATATTTAAATTAGATTAGAAGAAATAATTAAATATTTTGGAATATTTAATTGTAAATGATATTTAGAAGAAGAATAATATTTTAATCTTTATTTGAATAAGATATTCAAACGAAGATTATTGATAATTAATATAAATAAATCGTAATGTTTATTTAATTAATTAAGAAATGAATACGAAAAGATGATTAAATAAACTTATTTATTTAATCGAAATGAAAGAATGAAGAAATATAAATAAATTATTTAAATTTATTTATATGCAGATAGAATTCGAAGATTTTAATTAAATATTAAAAATATTTAATTAATTACCAGACAATGTGATGTGACCATTTTAAGGTGTATACAGATTCTATTTGCCTATAAGTCTTGAACTATTGTCCTCAACTAATTTCATTTTGTATCTAGGACATGAATGCCCTTAATTGGAGATCCCCAACATATAGTAATGGATTCCAATCATGATCTTTGGACACATCATAATTATGCAAATAGAATTCACACAAAAAAAATTATTTTAGGAGGAGCAATCTGATAAGCCTAAAAAAAATCAAGAGGAGTCTCAATGGAAGGATTCAAACCTAAAATAATCCTTGCTAGTTTAAAAGAAAGACTCTTCTCCTTCAAATATAGAGCATAGACCCTTGGTGGAGTCCTGCACTCTAATATCTGAGGCACTAAGGCTACTACATTGTCCACCTTTTCCTTTAAATCAGAAATTTTTGTATTCTTTTCTTCAATCTCTCCATCTTTCTTTTTAATTTCCCCCTTTAGCCTGCGTTTCTCTTCTTTCCATTCCTATTCCCTCCTTTTCATATGATTCCATAATTTCATGGCTACCATGTGCATTGAAAAATTAGAGGGCTTATGTATTCCTACCAAAAAAATTCCTAGCACCAATGTTTTCTCTTCATGTGGCCCAAGTTGCAGGGATTCTAATTGTTCACCTAATTCCAGCTACAGGGGTGCTGATTGTTCTCCCAATTCTGGTTGTAGGGGCTCTTTTTCTTGCTCTTGTTGTAGAAACTCTTGCTCTTGCTCTTGCTGCAAGAGCTCCTAATTCTCCTTATACTCTTGACTCCCAACTTTATTTGCAATTGTAGCAAGCTCTACCAACCTTATATTTTTTGCTCCCTCAAAAATATCCTTTTCTTCAATGTTTACCTGTCCCATTGGAGATTTTGTGTCCTCCCGTGATGTTTCTCTAGTCCTAGGGATTCCTTTTGGAGATACACCAAAGGCTGGCCCAACTAGTCTTGATTTTCTAGGAGGGCTTTCATGTTTTTCTTCAGCTGTAGGAAGAATAGTGTTAGCCTTCTGTTTCTTAGAACTTGGCACTTCCTTTTCTGTCATTTTATTTTTATCTTTTCCCTTCCTCATTTCTACCTCTTTCTTTTGTGCCCTAGTTTGCATTAGGATTCCAAGAGGGACATCATCATCAGAATCTAAAGAGGCACTTTCTTTGTCTGAATGCTCTGTCTCAAAAGAACTAATCTCTATAGTTTGCTCGACTGCAAGAGGATTTACACTAGGGCTTGTGTCAGAAGTTGAGGCTCTAGGAATGACTTCAACATTTCTCACTCTCCTACTAACCCTACGAGGTTGAGGCAAAACCCTAGGTTGCAAATGCTCTGGTCTAAATTGATCAATATTTAAGAATTCTTCCCAAGTCATATTAGACACATCATGCAAAGTCTTCTCTACTAATAATTTGATCAGATAATGGTGGGAAATGGAATTATCCCTACCTTTTTGAGTTTCAACCATCATGATTGAAAAGAGATGATATAAAATTTTTGGCACATTCATTCTTCTCCCATGCCTCATATGATTCAGGAGTTTGAAGTGCACAAAATGTAGGTTCGACTGGCAGCCTTCACAAGTGATGTAATTTACAATGTAGATAGCTATTTGCTTCCATGGCTCAGGTATAGAGGTTCTCTTCACACCTTTCTTGTCCACATTCAATGGAGGGTCACCAAGTTCTATAAATTCAACCCTAGTTGACCTAGCATCTCTAGTAGTAGGGTAATGTTCACCGTCGGTAGGCAACCCTGTAACTTCTACAATCCTCTCTTCAGTAGCTATTACCTCCAACCCTTTTACCATGGCTTTTCCTTTAGACAATGTCTACACAAATTCCAATGCAACATCTGCTTATAGCCATTCAGCTTCAGGAAATAATCTAACCACCCAAAAAAATTGAACTTGACCTGGGGAGGTGCATCCTCAAACACAACATCATGAACCATGGGTTCATTTCTAATTAACCCACATCCCATTGTCTAGTTGTCTACAATTAAATAATCACTCTACAAGGTTTTCCTTCCTGCAATCTTCATTTGAAAGCGAAATTTCTCCTTCCTGCAACACTGTTGAATTCCTAACACCAATGTCATCTGAATATTACCTTTTTGGTGACTTAGGAGTATGACAGAGGCAATAAAGGAAGTAAAGGAGTAATAAATGAAGGATATGATTAAGAAAAAATGGTAGTAGTTGATGTCATCTCACACATGCGAGCCATCACCTCACTCAGAATTCAAATTGGCTCAATTAAAACTTTGCTGACATGGATCAAAATGGACATGGTATTCACACTTCCCCCCAACCTAAATTGGAGCATTTTTCCTCACATTTGATGCAGTAATGACGGTTTGATAGGGGCAAGAAATAATTACATGCTATAGAGAATGTCTATATTAATGTACAGTAATTAAATGAATGTACTAAAATATAATTAAGATGTAACAAATTGATGTGCACGTACATGAATTTGTACAGTATTTGTTGCAAAGAAAATGGAGGAAGTACAATCACCTTTTAAGAAGTTAGTTGAGAAATTAATGAAAGTGGAGATGGAATGAAGTGAAGTTATGGTGGTGTGATGGAAGAGAGAGAAAGGTGGAGATGGATGGGTAGATGGGTGAATGAATGAAGAAGTGGACTCCCACAAAAGTGGAAGTCTTTATTATGACAAGTTACGTACCTTAGTTAGCTAGAAGGAGGGACACTAGGTCTACTTCCTTCAGCTACAAGAAGTTTGGGTGTTGCATGCTGAGTGAATTGTTGTAGGAATTCCTCCTTGGAAGTCGGCTTGTGATACAACCTAAGGAAATGATCATTGACAAGCAGCTTAAATCTGATAGGGTCAATGGTAGTGAGTTGAACAGCACCATTAGAGAAGACTCTAGCAACCTCATATGGTTCTAGCCACCTTGTCTGCAATTTTCTTGCATTATCTTGATACCTTGATTCGTAGAGCAGTGCCCAGTCACCTAGTTGGAATTTCTTGTCCTTCATGAATTTTTCATGCCACTTTATTCTTTTATTTTGCACTACCTCTATGTGATGCAAAGTTTCCTTCCTCATCTCACCCAAAGCATTCAACTACATGATTTTATCCCTTTGTGCCTCAGAGATATCCATCCCTAAGTCTAGTGTAGTCCTAAGAGTCTTATGCTCAAATTCAATGGGCATCATAGTTGTCTTTCCATGCAGCAACTCAAAAGGAGTGAAGCCTATGGTTGTTTTCGAGGTGGTCAGATAGGCCCAAACAACTTCTGGTAGCCTGCTTTCCCAATCCTTCCTATGGATAGCCAATTTTTTGGTCAGAATGGCTTCAATTTCCTTGTTAGTCACCTCAACTTGGTCATTGATCTGAGGGTGATAAGGAGTAGACTTCCTATGTCTTATGTTGTACTCATTGGCTAGTGTTGTGAATTGAGCCCCTTGATCAGTCACTATCTCTCTTGGAACCCCATACCGTGTGAAAAAATTCTCATAAATAAAATTTTCAACCTTATTATCTATTGCACATTTCATTGCCTTAACCTCTACCCACTTGGTTACATAATCATTGCAAACTAGGATATAGGATTTACCATTTGACAGAGGATCAATGGGTCCTACAAAATCTAATCCCCACTTATCAAATGGAGTGATTACTACCTAGGGGTAAAGGGGAATCTCATCAAATTTGGTTGGTCAACCCATCCTCTGGCATCTATCACACTTCCTTGTATATTTCCCTGCATCCTTGTGGAGTGTGGGCCAGTAATATCCTATGTGCATAATCTTCATTTTTATCCTCTTGGCTGAAAAATTCCCTCCACAAGGTTCATTGTGGCATGCATGCAATATATGATATGTCTCATCTTCCCTCACACATCTCCTCATGACATGGTCTGGTCTAGTATAGAACAAACACCTTGCAATCCATGAGAAAGGAAAAGTTTTCTCAATGATCACCCTTCTTTCTTTTGGAGAGAAATGAGGAGTAACTCTCCCTATGACTAGATAATTAGCTATGTCAGCAACCACGGTGTATGCACATTGATCGAAAATAAGTGTTCATCAAGGAAAGAGTCATCAATGACTTGATTTTCCTCTGATGTGGTTAGCCTAGAAAGAAATTTTGCAACAACATTGGCCTTCCCTGGTGTAGACACATAAAATTGTCCTAGGCTTGCAACTCTTGATTATTCAACATTGCCCCTTTCATTCTTAATAATTAAATAAATTTTAATTATTTAATTATTTTCTAAAGTCATAATTCTTCTATTAATTAAATAATTTTAATTATTTAATTAATTCATTTTTATCTTATTCTCTCTTGATTAATTAAATAAATTTTATTTATTTAATTACATCACTAATTAGGTTCCCTTCTTTTAAAATTAAATAGATTCTAATTTATTTAATTTTTGTCCACTTTCCACTATAATTAAATAATTATTTTAATTATTTAATTATTCATTAGTCTTTTATCTCATTAATTAAATAAATTTTATTTATTTAATTTAGTCCACTCTCTTGAATTTTGAATTAAATCATCATTCAATTCAAAATAATTCTTTTTGTCACATTCCTCCATAATTAAATAATATCTTTATTATTCAATTATTTACTAGTCACCTGAGTAAATAAATTTTATTATTTAATTTCTCCAGCAACCTCTTTGTCTGTGCCAGTCTTATCTTCCAAATTTATTCTTATCTTTTGACATCTCATTTAATTTCGACCCTTGATTGAATTATCTTATAATTCAATCTTGGCCCTTCATCCTTATCATTTGCCCTAATTTTGACCTAACCCTAATTCTTATTGCAACATTCAATCTTGATCATTGATTATAGGGTTTTTTGTCATCTTCTCATACTGGCCACACATTCAAAATTGCAGTTTTTATAAAATGGCAATTTTGTTCTCATTTTGCCCCCCTCTGGCTCTCTCTCTCTTAGCTCTTGGTCTCTCTTTGCCCTAATTTTGACCTAACCCTAATTCTTATTGCAACATTCAATCTTGATCATTGATTCTAGGGTTTTTTGTCATCTTCTCATCATGGCCACACATTCAAAATTGCAGTTTTTATAAAATGGCAAATTTGTTCTCATTTTGCCCCCCTCTAGCTCTCTCTCTCTTAGCTCTTGGTCTCTCTCATGCTCAGATTTTAACTTAGGCTATTATTATTGTTACAGTCATAGTCACTTACAGTCATTGTCATTTTAGTCCATTGTAAGGTCATTTTATTTTTATGCAAATCCTTCAACACTTGCATAGGGCTTAGTCATTTGTCATAGTTGCTCATACAAATCTAAGGGCACTTTTTATTTATCAAGTTAGGAGGTGTAACAAAGGTCAACCATGGAAGGTGGAGACTTAGGGTAACATTGTCCCTTTTGTCTTCACATTATTTCCTTTTTGCTTTGTTATTTCATTGGAATTTTATGTTATTGTGCTAACCCCTCTAACAAAATTAGAATTTTCCCTTGATTACATTGGTGAACCCGACATATTTTAACACATTTTGAGAAATCTTGGAGTTGGATTCTTTTGTTGCAGGTTTTGTTTGATTTTTGTTGCAGGTTTGACATCATTGTGGATAAAGCCCTAGTTTCCAAAAGATTCGACCATAACTTTCAAACGGCTACGTATTTCTTCACAATTTTTTTTTTGCAGATTGGAGACAATGTTTAGAGATTTCATTCCAAAAATCAGATTTTTTGGGGCCGATTTGAATTTTTTATAATTTATTTTCTGTTTTTCATAAAAAAATTAATTTTGGGAGCAAATAATCAAATTTTTAGATCTGTTTACATTTCTGGAAATCTTTCAAATTTTGACAGGGGTCTACTCTTTAGTTTTTAAATTTGGATGTGAAATTATTAGTCAAAAAATAGAGTTTTTGAAATTAGGGTTTAAAACAAATTTGCTTAGATCTCACTCATGGTTGCCGATCTGATCACAAAATTTTTTTGCAGATTTGGAATGACAGAATACACGACTTCAGTAAAAAACTCAGAATTTTTGGAGCTATTTTGTATTTTTTATAATTTTTTTTATGATTTTTAATAAAAAATTAATATTGGGCGCAAAATAGCGAATTTTTCTGACTTCTTTACATTTCTGGAAAGCTCTCCGAAAAATAATATCAGTCTATTCTTTGATTTTGTATTTTTCAGATCAATAATGTCTTCAAATAATCGAATCTAATTCAGCTATGTGAAAAATATGTATCTGAAATTGCAATTTTCTAATGAGTTTATTTTTTTTTTCATGGCTGCATTATGATATTATTTCTTTTGATTTTGTAGGTGATCATAAGGAGTTTTAGTGGCAGAAATATCATTCATACACAACAAATTGGAAAGCGAATAATCAGGTGCACATATCCCATCTTCCATTTCTTAATCTTGTTTGTCACACATTTCAATTTGGGGCATAAAATTAATCCTTGTTTGCAAACACATTTGGATTTGGGCTCTTAAAAATGAATTTTGTCTTCAATCACATATCAAAATTGGGTCTAAAATTAACCATTGTCTTCCTACACATTTGAATTGGGGTTAAAAAGAACATGTGCTTCTATTGTTTGCATACAAACATTTCATTTCTAAGGGAAATTAATCGTTGTGAGTGTGAATCAAGTGCGTGTGTGATCACAAACACCTCACTTGATTTGCTTTTGTCAAACCCTTCATAGGAGGCCTGCTAGGGGATTTCATCACCCCTAGGGACGACCTCAATCGAAGTGTGAATCGAAAGACACGCTTGTTTGGAAGTTAAAATATTGTCACTCTTGGCTAAGCCCCAAAGAACTTTATACCTTTGGGAAGTGAAAGTGAAGGGTGGGTTACCCCTTTCTCTCGGCTGTGTGGCAGGATTTTTCTTTCAAATTCTTCCTTAGTCAACCTTGTGCAATCTAGCTAGAGACCTAATTGGCCATACCCCACTTGACTAGTCATAGGGCTTGTTGTTGTGTATTCAAGTGCTTGATTAATCATAACATTTAATCTTGGAAGACAAACTTATCATTGTGCTTGGTGTGTGTGTTTATGCATTTACATGTAAAATCTTGTGTTTGATATTGCCCAAGTCAAACTTCCAATAAACACTTGCCACATTGTCCAAGTCATCTAATCTTGTTATTCCACATCATATCCTAATCATAGTCATTTCTTTCATCCAATCAACATCATTTTACACCATGACAACATTTGAAGACATAGCACTAGAGCTTATTCACATGCTTCATAAAGCTCAAACAAATCAAACACCTTTAGACCAACAAATCATTCAAAGCACCCATAACATTATCCAAAAACTTCAAACCAACCAATCACCACAAATTCAACAACTCATAGCACAAATCCAATACCTCATGGCCAATTGTCAAGTCCAACAAGCGCATTATCAAGTCCAAACGCCATTTCAACCTCAACACATTCAACCACAATCCTATCTGTCACCTTCATCATCATGCCAACCTAACACATCTATCTATTATGACAATGCCACATCAACATGTCCACCCATATCACAACAAGAATATAGGATCCCAAGTCCACCTTGGCAACAACATCAAGAGCCTTTAAGTCTTAATGCCACCTTTGACAAGGGGAACACCAATCTAGTCCATGCACCCTTACCACCATCCAATCAAATGAATATCCCTAATCCACCATGTCGTAGTCCTAATCCATTGGACACTCCATCTTCTAACCCATCAAACTCTTCATTACCCCCACCATCATCTAATCCTCCATCAAATCAATCCCTTACATTTAGATATTTAAAGCATAAATTGATGGCATTATCTAAATCCACCAATCCACCTACAAAGGATGTGACCCAAAGGCTACAAGAAAGGAATCAATTTCCACCATGTCATTCAACTCATATACTTGAACATACAAAAGAGTCCTCAAACATCATGCCAAGTCCTTCAAGTCAACCATGTCATCCTCAACCCCTTGGGCCAAGTCAAGAGTCTCCCCTCATAAGTCCAAGTCAACCTCCATCATGCTCCTTTGTTGTTGACCATCAAGAAAATGTCAAGTCTCTCCAAGAGTCATCCCCTTGCAATTCCATTCAAGAAACTCAAGAGGTATATCAAGAGTCTACTCCCAAGCATGTGGAAACATCAAGCCCTAGTCCTAATCAAGATCAAATCATTGGCATCCAACCTGTCCATAATCTATATCTTTTTTATGATCAAGATGATATCCATAATGATGAAGAGCCTATCCATGAGCAAGATATTCCAAATTCATCTCCATGTAGTCCTATCCATGATCCATCCACTTCCACTTCCCTTGATGAGACACTTGCCTCCCAAGCACACATAGAAGATCAAACAAATACCTTGGATCTAAGTGAACACAATGCTAATCAAGATCCTAATGATCCCCCATCATCCACTATCGACCCCATTGCAAGTCCTCCATCATATCCACTTGGTATTTTCAATAAGGAACTTGTGTCTAGTGTTCCACCTACACCTAGTCCCATTGTCCATTACATACCCCAAGGAAACCAGTCTCAAGATGTTGGTATTTCCTCCATGCATTCTAAGTCCACTTTCCATCATAAATCCTACCATACACCTAAGACATATGTTGCCATCCCACCACCGTCATCCTACAAATGTCAAAAGCATGTGACCATACACCTTCCTCCATCCATCCACCATTACTTCCAACTCCTAATACCCCTCCATCCACTTTTCCACCATTACTTCCAACACCTAATATTCCAATCATTCATAAATACCCTAAATATCCTAGTCATGACCAACAAATGCACACATTGTGTAAACATAAAGCT
Organism: Sequoia sempervirens; assembly: GCA_007258455.2. Lineage (NCBI taxonomy): Eukaryota > Viridiplantae > Streptophyta > Pinopsida > Cupressales > Cupressaceae > Sequoia > Sequoia sempervirens. Next base: position 23,912 of record VDFB02278941.1, read on the forward strand.
TCCACTCATTCCATCCACCCCATGGGATTCAAAAATAAAAATTTGGATGCCTCTATTTATAAAGTCAAAAATCCTAAGGACCCTCATGCCTTAGGACATCAATACAAAATGTCAAAGCAAAGTACATCTAAAAAGTTATATAAGCCCATACCTCCAAAAGAAAAGTCTAAAAACAAAATGGTTTGGGTACCTAAGCAAAAAGAAATCAAGTCGAATGAGACATCCACATCACAAAAATCCCAACCATCCACTTCCATCCAAAATACACATTCCATTCAAAAATTACAAAAATCCCACAAGACAAATAAAAGTCATAAAAATACTAAGTCTATGTGGGTGCCTAAAGCCCTTCATCAACCATCTCCTAAGCAAACATCTCCATTGCTTCCTACACCTCGTCCACATCAAAAGCTTCAATGTTTATCACAATGTGTGCAACCATTGGTCATGATTCCATTCCCACATACCTCTATCTTTCCATCCCCCATCCACTATCCTACATATCTCCCCCACATTCCTATGGTCCATGCTTTTGGCTAAACCTCCTCATTCATCTTTTCCATAAGTCCCATATAATCCTTATCATCTTCCCTACATAATCTGCATCATAATCCATTATTTTCCTCCATAATACACATCATAATCCATCATATACCTACTCTATCTCAATTTCATGTCATCCCTTACCAACATCTATGGGCATAATGGCATTTGACATGGTCCATGCAATGACATCCATCCCTCGTGGGACTATCACCTTTTATGGAACTAGACACTTGAGTCCCTCTTATCCATATTCCCCTATCCGAAAAGTCCAAAAAAAAAAAAAAAAAAGTCAAAAAAAAAAAGAAAAAAAAAAAGTAAAGAGAAATTCCTTCGTCCAACGGTGAAAACTTGGTAAACAGGTGCCCTGGATAAGTACCATGATGAAAACCTGGCAAACAGGCATCATGTGTAGGTTGATCTTCTATGTCACTTACACTTGGGGGCACAATGTCTTATCTATCCAACCTATCATTTTTATGTCATATCATTTCCATCCTACCTACCATCTTAGCCATCATATATACCTATCATATTGGGTCCACTTATCCACCCTTCTCCTTTCAATCTTGATGAAAATATAGGGGAAAACTATCGCAACATGTTTTTTGGGTATCTCTTGACATACCTCATCCTATCTAAACCAATCATATCATTATCCTATTGTCATAAGCTTTGTCATGAAAAATCCTAAGTCTTGTACCTAGAATGAGGCATGTCATTCCTATGCGACATAGTCTTTGGAGATCACATCCTTGCTCTCTTATGATGCATACATCCTTTCCATCCATCCATTTATCATGTGCCTTTTATCCCTTATCCTATCACCCACCCTTGCACCTAGACTTGGTTTTCCCCTTGTCATTGGTATCTAGCACAAAGGCTACCCAAATTTTCATCCATTGACACCTCAAAAATGTCAAAAATCCAAAAGCCAAAAAATATAAAATGTCAAAAAATCCAAAAAATCATAACATGTCAAAAATCAAAAAATCCAAAATGTCAAAAATCCAAAAACAAACATAAAATGTCAAAAATACAAAAAAATCATAAAATGTCAAAATCAAAAATAAAAATCCAAAAACACAAAAACATTTAAATCAATGTCAAAATCCTAAAAATGGAGTCAAAGTCAGTCATGTCAGTCAGTCCATGTCATTGTCGAACTACGTTGTCTCTGCGCATTTGCTACGTAGGCAAGGCCATCAGTCGATGAGTCCCCGAGACATTAGGTCAGTCCTTTTAGGTTGGTCAAAATAAAATCATGGCATTTGTCACAATCATCACATTGGTCAAATACGTTAGACATAGTCAAAATCAAACACAAGACAGTCATTTGAAACGTCAATGTCAAAATTGGTCAAAATTAGACAACATAGTCCAATCAATCATACAGTCAACATCAGTCAACTTGCCAAAACACATTAGTCAAAACAATGTCAATCTTGTCACTCTTTGGTCCTCTTCAAGATGTGTCGTTCTTGGAGTTAGACCTCGTCAAAATGTCCTTTGCCTTTTCAGGATGTGTCCTTCCTGACAATAGGCCCCATCAAACCGGCAACATCGTCAAATTGGCAAAACTCTTAAACTGTCAAAACTGTCAAATCAACAAGAAATCAATCTTTGGCAAACAAACATTGGCAATAAAAATTACATGGCTGTTAATCTTTCTGGTCTTTCTTGTCTTATCTTTTGACTATCTTGGCTATTTTGTCTTATATTTTTTACTATCTTGTCTTTTCGGTCATGTTACTAGCTACCTCGAGGATGTCCCATGAAGGATTTAGAGGTGCGATGACGTCTCCTGGCCTATTTTATTTTCTCTGACTGTTGTCTGTGGATTGTCTTGACAAAAAGACTGGGGCAACATGACCCTTAGTATGAGTTAGGACATTCCTTGTCTGTGACTATCTGTTTTTCAAGTGGATGACCTTGCACACTTTGGTCTATGTCATACCATTGTGTTTGTTGTCTATTTGTGTCATTTTTACCGCCCAATGATGATTAAGAGCAATAAATATTAAAGTCCTATGTCAATGTTTTGAAGGATTTGGTCTAGGAACTAACATGCATCTTCTTTAGTCTTGTCATCTTCTCTCTCCCATCTCATATAGGCATTGCATCCATATCATCATCTATATCTTTTGCACTAACATTTCTTTTTCTCTTCATATTCTAGTCTTCTCATCCATTTCGAGAGCACACCCAGGTTCTTGGAACCTGTCTGTCCTCTCGAGGGGGCATACCACAACCCTCCTTGTCATTCTTCCTCATCTTATTTTGCACTGGGGCATATTTTTGACTTCTTTTCTTTGTCACAATGTGACATGCTACATTATGACAAAGAGGGGAAAAATGTAGACACATAAATTGTCCTAGGCTTGCAACTCTTGATTATTCAACATTGCCCCTTTCATTCTTAATAATTAAATAAATTTTAATTATTTAATTATTTTCTAAAGTCATAATTCTTCTATTAATTAAATAATTTTAATTATTTAATTAATTCATTTTATCTTTATTCTTCTTGATTAATTAAATAAATTTTATTTATTTAATTACGCCACTAATTAGGTTCCCTTCTTTAAAAATTAAATAGATTCTAATTTATTTAATTTTTGTCCACTTTCCACTATAATTAAATAATTATTTTAATTATTTAATTATTCATTAGTCTTTTCTCTCATTAATTAAATAAATTTTATTTATTTAATTTAGTCCACTCTCTTGAATTTGAATTAAATCATCATTTAATTCAAAATAATTCTTTTTGTCACATTCCTCCATAATTAAATAATATCTTTATTATTCAATTATTTACTGTCACCTGAGTAAATAAATTTTATTATTTAATTTCTCCAAAGAACCTCTTTTGTCCCGCCTTTTATCTTTCAAATTTATTTTTATCTTTTGACATCTCATTTAATTTCGACCCTTGATTGAATTATCTTATAATTCAATCTTGGCCCTTCATCCTTATCATTTGCCCTAATTTTGACCTAACCCTAATTCTTATTGCAACATTCAATCTTGATCATTGATTATAGGGTTTTTTGTCATCTTCTCATCCTGGCCACACATTCAAAATTGCAGTTTTTATAAAATGGCAATTTTGTTCTCATTTTGCCCCCCTCTAGCTCTCTCTCTCTCTTAGCTCTTGGTCTCTCTCATGCTCAGATTTTAACTTAGGCTATTATTATTGTTACAGTCATAGTCACTTACAGTCATTGTCATTTTAGTCCATTGTAAGGTCATTTTATATTTATGCAAATCCTTCAACACTTGCATAGGGCTTAGTCATTTGTCATAGTTGCTCATACAAATCTGAGGGCACTTTTTATTTACTGCAAGCTAGGAGGTGTAACAAAGGTCAACCATGGAAGGTGGAGACTTAGGGTAACATTGTCCCTTTTGTCTTCACATTATTTCCTTTGTGCTTTGTTATTTCATTGGAATTTTATGTTATTGTGCTAACCCCTCTAACAAAATTAGGATTTTCCCTTGATTACACCTGGTTTACCCACAATGGTTATGTCAAACTCCTACATCAAAAATAAGCATCTTGCTAGCCTACCTGAGATCAGGGTTTTATTCATGAGGTATCTAATGGTTGCATGATCGGTGTGCACAAAGATCTGATAGTCGATTATGTAGTGCCTAAATTTGTTAAGGGCATATATTACTGTCAACATTTCCTTTTCTGTCACTATATAGTTAAATTCAACTCCTTGGAGGTTTTTTCTAACAAAATAAATAGCATTTTCAATTACTCCTTTTTTTCCTAGGATTGCTCCTATAGCATAGTCTGATGCATCTGTATGAATGTGAAAAGGAAGCTCCCAATTAGGGATTTTAAGTACAGGAGTATGAGTTAAAGTTGCTTTCAAATTAGAGAATGCCCTGTCACAATCCTCAGTCCATTGAAACTCAACATATTTAGTTAGTATATTGTACAATGGTGCTGCCATTTTGTTGAAATCCTTAAAGAAATTCCTATAGTAGCCTACATGTCCCAAGAAACTTTTGACATCTTTTTGCTTTGCAGGTATAGGTAGATTGGTGATCACCTCAATCTTGACAGGATCTACTCGAATTCCTTTGGAAGAGATGTAGTGGCCAAGGACTACACCTTCCTGCATCATCATAAAGTATTTCTCACTATTTAAATACATATTATGTTCTTCACATCTCTTTATGACTCTCTTGATATTTTCCAATGCTTCATTAAAATCAGCACCATAGGTAGTAAAATCATCCATATAAATCTCCATGCAATCATGTGATATATCTAAAAATATGCTAATGACTGCCCTCTGAAAAGTTGTAGGTGCATTGCATAAGCCAAAAGGAAGTACTAAGTAGGCATAAGTTCCCCATGGGTAGGTAAAGGTGGTCTTTTGCTGGTCCTTAGGTGCAATTTGGATCTGGTTATACCCACTGAATCTATCTAGAAAAGAAAATTATTGCTTTCCTGCAAGTGAATCCGAGACTTGGTCTATGAAAGGAAGGGGAAAATGGTCATTTTTGGTGGCAGCATTGAGTTCTCTATAATCAACACAAACTCACCACTTCCCTCCCTTTTTGGGAAATATCACCAATGGAGACACCCACTGACTATTTGAAATGGGGTAGATAAGTCCTGCATCTAGCAATTTTTATAGTTCTCCTTTTACAATTTCCCTTAATGTAGGGTTAATTCTTCTTTGTGGTTGCCTCACTGGTGTACAATCATCTCTAATGTATATCATATGAGTGCAGAGCTTAGGATCCAATCCCTTCATATCATGGTAGTCCCATGCAAATGCATGATGGTGGGTCCTCAATAGATTTGTCAAAGCCAGTTGCTCTTGAGTCAATTTGTTGTTAATATTCAATTATTTTCATTCTAACACCCGCACTTGTGTGGTTAACTCTATCATATTTGTTTCACTAATACTTGGTACCTTGAGTTCATATGGCATCTATGTATGAAACATATCAGTTGTTGTAGGAAGAGCGAGTAGAAGGGTCTTCACTGGGCCAACAGAACCATATGCATTAGGGGATGATGCTTCCTCCACCTCACAATGGTTCTGAATTATATTAGACAATACTTCATCTTCTTCCTGAAGCTTCATGAAAGAACTTCTGCCTAACATCATAAGTTGTGCCATAGAATTAACTTCTTTGGATTCTTCACCAACATGTGGCCATATGGGGTTATCCATATTTTGGGATGGTTGAGCAGGAGGGTAGAGAACAAGCTTTTTGGTACTTTTTCCATTAGAAATGGTTATGTCCCCTTATCAGCATCCAATATAGGCATCTATTGTTGCTAACCATGACCTCCCTAGAATAATGGGATACCCGCCTAGTGTGGCTTTAGGAGAAAGAATCATGAAATTTGTTGGGTACTCCCAAGAATCTAGAGTTACCACAAGATCCTCTACTATACCATTGGGTTTCACAATTTAACTATTAGCAAGTTGCAGGATAGTAGAAGTAGATCTCATGCTTGCACTGTTTAGTTGCTATAGGATATACTTAGTCATTACATTTATTGTTTCTCCTAAATCAATCAGAGCATTCTTTATTTGGATACTGTTTATAACAACTCCTACCATAGGACTACTTGGGTCATTGTATTTGGGAACAGTCACTTTCCCAAGCATGATGTCAGCCAGCTATCCCACCACATGAACTGTAGTGGGGTCTTTCTTTTTCATGTTTGGCTTCTTGAGGCATGCTTCCTTAATTTCTTTGTCATATATGGGAACATCTTTTATGGCTTGAAACAGAGGTATCTTGACACATATATGCTTCAGTTGATCTAAAATTTCAAAGGTTGTTTCCTCCTCTTCTTTTTGTTTAGAAATTTCCAACCTATGAGGAAATGGTGGTTCTGGTTCAATTTGTTGGATTGGGAGTGGTTCAAGATTTTTAGGTACACTTGGCTGAATGGGAACATTTAGAGGCTCCACATCTTCCATAGGAAGCTCAGTAATGATAGGTGTGGAAGGAGCTGGCAAAGTAGTTCCTGAATGCAGGTGGATGTCACTTACACTCACAACATAAGTAGGGAATTGATTTGAATCAACAGAATAACCCGGCTAATGTTGTTGGAAAAATAAGGATAGACAACTGAGAGGAGGGGTGAATCAGTTGTCATAGAAATTTAAACTTTTCTAACTTAACTTAACCTTAATCTCAAATCTGATGAATAAGCAATTAACACATCAGAGAGAAAAATAACACCAGGATTTTTGCGTGGAAACCTTGTTAAGGGAAAAACCATAGTGGATGTTAGTCAACAAGATTATACTCTGTTGGAAGTATAAAAATAAATAATAAGGGGAATGCACATGCATTTAGGCACACTTCCTAGAGCTCACTACTCAATTACAAAAGAGGACTCACTATCCAACAATAGGGTTTGGATTAAAACCATCCAAAATGTGAACTAATAAAATAGCTTCTTCACAAGCCTGATTATAGTTCCAGTTAAGCTCAACACTTCTTCACACTTCACACAATCTTCTTCACACTCTGCTCTTCAATCGAATGATATTCGCACATACACACATAGGAGCACATGAAGCATCATCTACATCAATGAACTAATCGCCCTTATATATCTGATACATGAGATTCCATCACTACTTTTTCAGCCAAGAAAATAAAATATATTTGCAAATGTCGACCCAAATTTACAAATAAAATTTTAATGTGAATCCACCAAGGTCAGCCAAAACATAGTGGAGACCCAAATTAACATCTCTAATGTGAAAATACTTTAATTAATTCCACCTCAAAGATCCACAACACGCTACCAACAACATGTCAGCCAAAAACATTAAAAACGGAACATGCACAAGAAAATATCTTCATCCACAATCTCAATGATTAATGTGAACGCACCATAAAGATAGAGAATGATCTAGAGACATTTGAGAGCACCAATAAACAACAGAGAAGCATCCGCAACAACTGAGATAACTAGAATCACACAATCTTCATTCAGGAATACTGATAGAGACCAGCAAAACATTGTCAAACCACAACATACTCAAAACTTTACATAGACCTCTGAAACTTTTGGTAGATGATCTAGATAAACTAAAAAGTAAACCCTTAAATCCACATCAAGTAATATTAAAATTACAAAATAGGACACCATCATGACCTGCATAGTTGCACTAGGAATATATAACACTTTCTCTTACAATTTTCTCAATATCCTTGACATATACAACAATTAATACACCAAATTCTAATAGTGTTGACATCAATGACAACCACATATCAGCAACCATATCCACAAAATCCAACAATCTCCCCCTTTGGAATTGATGACAACACATGATGTGAAAAATACCATCAACCCAACTGACTTCTTCTGCAATACTCCTCTCAACTGAACTTCTACCCACAAATATTTTTCACAATGCACTTCTCCCCCTTTGAAATCAATGGAAAAGGTAACAATGACCTTTCCAAGCACACGCTCTGAACCACATATTTGCACATCTGACTACTCCCCCTGAGTAGCAACCATAGAAACATCAATCCGAATCAAAGTATAGCAATGAATCTCACAGATTGATGCAAGCAAATGCATCATTTAGTTCTTATCAGGAGGGGTAATTACCCCTAGCATTCCTCTGAGATACTCAAAAGTATCCTTCGGCAAAGTCTTAGTAAATATATCTGCAATCTGTTCTTTGGTAGGCACATATTCCAATATGACTTCTTTCTCATTCACTTTCTCCCTTAAGAAGTGAAACTTGATTGATATATGTTTAGTCTTAGAGTGTAGTACCGGATTCCTTGAGATATTTATTGCACTTGAATTGTCACAGTATATGGCAATAGGTTCTTCATATATCACCCTAATATCTTTCAACATCTATTTCATCCATATCACTTGAGTACAATTATTTGCAGCAACAATGTATTCTGCTTCAGCAGTAGATAGAGAAATTGAGTTTTGATTTTTACTCAACCAAGATACTAGATTCTTCCTAAGAAGAAAGTACCACCACTAGTACTTTTCCTATCATCTATATCACTAGCCCAATCTACATCAATGTATGCACACAAAGTAAGATCATCATCCTTTGGATACCAAAGTCCAAAGTTAACTGTTCCTTTTAGATATCTGAAAATTCTTTTGACAGCATTCACATGTGATTCCTTTGGATCAGCTTGAAATCTAGCAACCATACATACAACATTCATAATGTCTGGTCTAGTTTGTGTCAAGTAGACCAGTCCACCAATCATTGACATGTACCAAGTTTGATTTTCCTTTGGAGAATCATCATTCTGTTTCAACTTACATCTAGTCACCATGAGAGTACAAACAGGTTTGGATTCATCCATTCCAAACTTCTTCAGTAGTTCTTTCACATATTTGGACTGAGATATGAATATCCCCTGGTCCAACTATGTAATTTGCAATCCCATAAAGAACTTCATCTCAACAATCATGCTCATCTCAAATCCACTCTTCATCTCATCAGCAAACTTCATACATTGATTATCATCTCCTCCAAAAATGATGTCATCAACAAAAAATTTTATGATCAACTCCTTATCATGATCTAACTTGAAGTATAAGTTGCTATTAGTAGTACCTCTAGTGAATCCAAGCTTCAATAGATATTTATCCAATTTAGCGTACCAGGCTCTGGGGGCTTGCTTAAGTCCATACAGAGCTTTCTTCAATTTGCAAACCATATCTCCCTTATCTGTTAGATGGAATCCATCTGGTTGTTCAATGTACACTTCTTCTTCTAGTTCTCCATTCAAAAATGCAGACTTCACATCCATTTGATAAACTTTATAATTCTTATGTGTAGCATAAGCAAGAAATAATCTCACAGCTTCAATTCTAGCTATAGGGGCAAAGGTTTCTTCAAAATCAATACCTTTCATTTGAGAATAACCTTTACATACTAGTCTTGTTTTATTTTGGACCACTTCACCTTCTTCATTCAGCTTATTTTTGAATACCCACTTAGTACCAATCACATTTTTGTCTTTAGGCCTAGGAACCAGTAACCATGTGTCATTCTTCTCAATTTGTGTTAGCTCTTCTTTCATGGCTTCCAACCAGTGTTCATCTTGACAAGCTTTAGTGACACTCTTAGGTTCAATCTTGAAAATCAGACAATATTCTTCTATAATTTTTCTTCTAGTTTGCACTCCTTTACTCTTATCTCCTATGATTTGACTTTCAGAAAGATTCAGCTTTACATAACTTGGAGTTTTGGGACTTTCTCGGACTTCTGACTCTTTTGATCTTTCTTCTACACTTGCACTTGTCTGTGCTTCTTGACTGACTTGATTTACTAGAACAAATTGAGGTTGTTTCACTAAAACATATGGAATAATCTGAAGTAGATTTGATGTCTGAGTATTCTTCCCTTGACTTGTGTTGTCCTCATATGAATCATAACTACATCATCTAGATGATTTGACAAAATCCTCATCAACTCTGACATCTTCACTCTCAACCATCTTTCTTGGTCTTTTGTTATAGCACCGGTATGCCTTTCTCTTAGTGGATTAACCTATGAAGATCCCTTCATCACTTCTAGCATCATTTTTTCCTATATCATCATCTCTCCTAATATAGCACTTGCTTCCAAAGATCTTAAAATACTTAATAGTAGGCTTGTGACCAAACCATAACTCATAAGGGGTCTTACCAGAATTTCCATTCACATTTACCTGGTTCAAGGTATACATAGCAGTGCTTACCGCTTCACTCCAGTACATTTGAGACACATTTCCTTCCATCATCATGGTTCTGGTAGCATCCAAAATTGTTCTATTCTTTCTCTCTACAACTCCATTCTGTTGAGGGGTTCGGGGAGCAGATAACTATTTTTTAATACCATGCTCTTCACAATAAGATTTGAACTCCTTAGAAATGAACTCAATACCTCTATCAAATATTAGGAACTTGATTTTCAAACCTTTCTCATTTTCTGCCAAAGCCTTGAAACATTTTAATTTCTCTAGTGCTTCACATTTTTCTCTAAAAAAGGAAACCCAAATCATTCGAGAGTAATCATCAATAACTAGCATAAAATACCTTTCTCCATGAATGCTTCTGACTTTGGAGGGACCACAAATGTCAGTATGTAGCAGCTCTAGCAAATTATTTGAATGAAATTGTTTGCTTCAGAAAGAGACTCTAGTCCATTTACCCATCTAATGTTCCTTGCAGATTACATTAGCAGGCTTCACTAATCTAGGAAAATCTCTTATTTCTTAAGTAGAACTTATCTTGATAATTTTTTCAAATTTTACATGACATAATCTCCTATGCCACAACCAACTTTCATCTACTTGAGCAATCAAATAACTTCCACTAGTAGTATTCAAGTGAAAAATGTTACCTTTTGTTTGTTTTCCTGTTGCAATCATGTTCCTAGAACTTCCCCATATCTTGCATCTTCCATCTTTGAGCTGTAGATCATATCCCTTATGAACCATTTGTCCAACACTCAACAAGTTGTGCTTCAGGCCTTCAACATAGAGGACATCATCAGTGTTGTCCTTACCACCAAGGCAAATAGATCCTCTACCATGAATCACACCAACATTGTTGTCTTCAAATCTTACAACCCCATTGTCATACTTCTCTAGACTCACAAATTTTCTTTTATCACCAATCATATGATGTGATCATCCACTATCAATGACCCATTCATATTTTTCTTCAACTAGAGGTACAAGATCTTTTTCATCTTTAGTAGATTCAGTAGCCACTGGATTCTTTTCAATGGTAGCAATGAAAGCCTAATCATCTTCTTTTTCATTGTCCTTATTAGACTCATCATCAATCACTGCTTCTTCAGCAAAGTGGCATCTCTTTGGGAATCTATACTTCTTAGGCTTAGATCTAGGAACTCTTTCAGGACATCTTGATGCAAAATGACCTATTTTACTACATGAAAAATATTTAATAGGTAATACATCTTCATACTTACCTTTTTCTTTTCCTTCTTGCTTTGCAATCAATGCTTCCAATTCTTCTACCTCTCTGTCTTTATCTTCAAGTTGTTTCAGTTCTTCATCATACTTGGATACCTTCCTGGAACTCTCTCCTAGACTATATCTTTGTCTATTACTTCTGGATATAGTAGCCTTGAATGTAGATTCAATCTTTGGTGTAGATTCACCAAATTCACTTATCTCAAAAGCAGCAAGCTTCCCGATCAGTGTATATCTTGTCATCTTGTTTATTGATTTGAACTCTTCAATAGCATGAACCTTCATTTTGTAGGAGGGAGGCAAGGATTTGAGTACTTTAGCCACAATTTCATCCTCATCCATAGAACCATTGACACATTTAATACCCATCACTATCTCATTTACTCTCTGCATAAAAGAAGTGATATTTTCGTCTTCACCCATCTTCAAATTTTCATACTTGCCTTTCAAGCTTTGTAGCTTAGCCATCTTCACCTGTGCATCTCCTTCATACAAAGTTTCCAGTTTCATCCAAATCTCATGAGTTGTCTATAGACCTACCACATTAGCCATCTCTGAATTTGTCAGGGCACTCACCAAAGCTTCAATAGCCCTAATATTACTTTCAAAATATTTGATCTCATCAGCAATAGAGGGGCCATTCTGAGGAATAGTATATGGATCTCTTGATATCTTCCAAAAGGCTTCACCAATAAACCTTAAATGACATTGCATCCTAATCTTCAACAGTGAATAGTTAGTGCCATCAAATCTAGGATTGTCCTTCTTGAATGTTGCCATCCCGGATCACCTCAAGCTATTAGACTTCTTCAAAGGAACTAGCTCTGATACCAATTGTTGGTAAAACAAGGACATACAACTGAGAGGGGAGAATCAATTGTCATAGAAATTTAAAATTTTCTAACTTAACCTTAATCTCAGATCTAATGAATAAGCAATTAACCATAGAAATTAGCACATCAGAGAGACAAATAGCACCAGGATTTTTGTGTGGAAACCTTGTTAGGGGAAAAACCATGGTGGATGTTAGTCCACAAGATTATACTCTGTTAGAAGTATAAAAAGAAATAATAAATGTAATGCACATGCATTCAGGCACACTACTTAGAGCTCACTGCTCATTACAAAAGAGGACTCACTATCCAACAATAGGGTTTGGATTAAAAACATCCAAGATGTAAACTAAGAAAATAGCTTCTTCACAAGCTTGATTACAGTTCCAATTAAGCTCAACACTTCTTCACACTTCACACAATCTTCTTCACACTCTACTCTTCAATCAAATGATATTCACACATACACACATAGGAGCACACAAAGAATCATCTACATCAATGAAATAATCACCCTTATATATCCACTACATGAGATTCCATCACTACTTCGTCAGCCAAGAAAATAAAATATATTTACAAATATCAGCCCAAATTTACAAATAAATTTTTAATGTGAATCCACCAAGTTCGGTCACAACATAGTGGAGACCCAAATTAACATCTCCAATGTGAAAATACTTTAATTAATTTCACCTCAAAGATCCATAACATGTCAGCTAGAAACATGGAAAATTGAACATGCGCAAGAAAAGATCTTCATCCACGAGCTCACCGATTAATGTGGTTGTACCACAAAGATAGACAATGATCTAGAGACATCTAAGAGCACCAAGAAACAACAGAGAAGCATCTGAAACAACTAAGATAACTACAATCACACAATCTTCATTCAGGAATACTGGCAGACACCAACAAAACACTATCAGACCACAACATACTCAAAAATTTACGTGGACCTCTGAAACTTCTGGTAGATGATCTAGATAAACTCAACAATAAACACTTAAATCAGCTAATCTTCAACGTACAAAATAGGACACCATCATGACCTGCACAGTTCCATTAGGAATACATAACACTTTCTCTTACAATTTTCTCAATATCCTCGACATATACAACAATTAATACACCAAATGCTAATAGTGTTGACATCAATGATAACCACATATCAACAACCATATCCACAACATCCAACAGCTATTGTGGTTTGTTATTTGGGTTAGGTGTGGGTTGAGTTAGTAGCTGAGTAGGTTTAGGTGCATTTGAACTCGAGCTAGTAGGATGCATTACAGCAAGTTTTTGGGGATGAGAAGGTGGTTGCATCTAACTAGTGGTTTGGTTTGGCCATTGTTGTCCTCCCCTCCATTGAGATGTTTGCTACCAATTTCCTAGAGGTGGCTACCAATTTCCCTATAACTATTTCCAATTCCCCTAAGGTTGTTGCCAATGGGATGGAGATTTTTGGTGATTGGGAAAAGAATTTGGAGGGTTACTCCAAGGCTGTGGTGGATATCCTCCATAATTGGATGGATATGGGGTTTTCCATTGGTTACCAAATGAATAAGAATTGAAATATGGCCTAGCAAAAGATAGTGGATCTAGTGGCATACCTTGTCTTGGAGCCCATGGCCTCCTTTGTACAACATAGTAGACTTGATCATCTTCACCCTGGATTGACTTGAACTTAGGTGGGATCTACTTGTTGTCAATATTAGCTACCATCTTGCATCTGCAGTCCTTCTTCTTTTGTCTACAATGAGGGAAATATTCTACCAACATTTCCTTAGCCTCCTCTTGTTTCTTCTTAGCTTGAAGTGTATCCAATTGAGTAGCCAGATTGTTTATGATGTCTTCTTTGAAGTATGCTAGCAAGTGAGTAATCTACATCCTTAAAAATCCATTGGTAGATGACTTACCCATAGAGGATTGGTAAGCTCTCCCTTTCTTTGAAGTTTCCCTAGAATAGTTCAGACATATCTTGTTAATAGCTTCCCAAGGAACTTGGGTGATATATCCTCCTCCCATTAGGTCTAAAGCCTCAATACAGCTCTCATTAATCCCTCTCAAAAATATTAGCTTTTGGGACTCCTCATTGAGTGTATGATGTGGAGATTTTTGTAGGCAGAACATAAACCTTGAAATGTAATCCTCCAGGCTCTCATCTCCCTTTTGTTGCATCCTAAAAATGTCATCTCCCCTCATGTCACTTCCCCTACAATATTCCTTATACTTCTCAAGGAAATTTGTCTTCATTTCCTCCCAAGTCTCCAAAGTATTTCTACCTAGGCTCATAAACCATCTTAATGCAGCTTCTTTCAAGGTGGTAGGAAATAGCTTAAGCCTATGGGCCTCAGTGGTATAGTCATAACTCTTGTAGAGTATATCAAACTCGAACAAGAAATTAGCAGGATCTTCTGTGACAAGTCCATAGAACTTAGGAAGGACAGAAGAAGGGATATTTTTGAGGTTGTCAACTTCATTCTGATGAGCAATGGGGAAAGGAAAATTTGGTTGGTTAGGTCTATTTCTATTTGCATCACCCATGCCTGCCTAATGGAGTTCCAAAGCAAAGGAATTCTCAATCTGATTTTGGTCTTCAAAGGAGATTTTAGAACTAGTTAGATCAGGAAATGCATTAGCAAAGGGGTGTGGATCTTCTTCTTCTTTGTCTCTTGGAAAATTTTGATGCTCAACTAGTTGGAATGGATCAAGGTTATTAGGAAAGAATCTCCCATGAGCATCTCTCCTCCTTCCTCTATGCATACGATATCAACTCAATATCAACCAGCTCACACAAAGAATTGGTGAAAGAATAGGGGGGTCATTACTTCCTAAATGAGGGGTATACTAAGAAAAAACTTTCAAAAATACTATAGCAAGAAAGACACTATCAATTACTCCAAAGAACTCCCTAGTTTAACACCATCCACGGCAACGATGCCAAAAATGTTGGCCTCCTACAATGATTTAACAACTAAGCCCTTAAATTTGTGATTTAGAGATTGGACATCTAATCTAAATAGCTATCTCAATCATCATGAAGGTGAATTTAACTTGTCAACCTAGGCATGTAGACTTGAAATGGGTCAGCACAATATGTGCACTAGGAATCCAAAGTAGCCATCTTCATTTTGTAGCTAAGAAAGACATAATGTTGAAAGTAAATTGCTTGGAAAGAAATATCATAAGTGTTGAGCATCAACCAATAACGATACTAAGTTGAAGTACATGACAGAAATGAAAATCTGAGCAACTAAACAAGAAACTACTATGTCTACTTTGGTTGTAGGAAAAGTCACATAATGGAATTCTAGTGGCTGTAGGAATAGACAGTTGCCATATTCTTAACTAATTGCTAAACAGAAAGTACTAACTAAACTAAAGGATGGAATTCTCACCAAGTGGGCCCCCTTGGATGAGTATCCCTTAAGAAAAATGTAAACTCAGATGCATGAACTTATAACTTCAATTTATTTATTGGAAATCATGAGTACAATCAAGCAACATCATTATATTACTAAAAAACTAAGAATGTGAATACAACATCAGATTAATCAACCTCCTGAGAAGGATCATTTGAGTCTTATTTATAGAAGAAAAAACTACTAACTAACTACCTAGCAAGGCAGTCAACTCCAAGAGATTAGGAGGATGTCACTTTAGGGAAATCATAAAAAGTGGAGAGGAGGTTATGCATGCATGGAATCTGGTCAAGCTGGTTTCCTTAACGTGGATCTAGCATAACAATAGCTCTTATATTCGCTCAAAAAACTATTATGACCATTTACAAGGTAGTTATAATTCTTCAATTTGAACTAGGAATCTCCCTCCATTGAGAGTCTTCCCTCCATTGACCTTTGAATGATCACCTTATTGACCTTTATTGGCAAATGACTAGCTGACAGAATCTTCCTCAATTTTGTAGGCTCTAATTATATCTGCATAACAATATTAGTACGCACAAAAATTGCATATCTATAACTATCTTAAAGTAGCATTCATTAATCCACATGTAAAATCAACATAGATAGTTCATATAGCATGTCAATGTCATTTAAAGGTTACAAAAATAAGCTTATGCCCAATGTTTATGGTTTCGACAAAATAACATGAAAATGTCAACATCCAAGTATCAAGGTCTATAAAAACTACAACAAATGGATAATAAACTCTATCAAAAGTGAACCATAAATTGGACTCATCAATGGGAAAGAAGCAAATAAGTGTGAATTGGTCAGTGATAAGATTTCAGTGTATCATTTTATGGGCATTTTTTGTGATCATTTGGTTTATGAGTATGCAAGGCATACACAGAGATCGATGGTTGGACTCACAGTTCAAGTTATGCAAGGACACATTTTCACTTCACAGCATCATTTCAATTGTCGACTTCATAGAGAACTACACACTATAGCCACAAAATGAGGTGCAATCACAATACTACAACTCCACACAGGTTGCTATATTTGTGTCTATAGCATTCAGTCATGCAAATGATAGTAAAAAGGATAACAAGAAGGTATTGAGGGAGTATCACTTTTACATCAGTGATGATTGCACACATTCTACAGAGTTTGTGCAATGTTTCTTTCAGATGTTATATGCTAATTTGGCTAGTAGGGGTATATCATTATGGTCAGATAACTATACATCGCAATTCAAGAACTCTAGAATGTTCACTAGTAGAATTTGGAAAATAAATGACTACTTGACTAAAAATTTTAGTCACATGACTAACACTAGTAGAATTTGGCAAATAAATGACTAATTTGGTTATTTATAAGTGACTAATTTGGTCATCAGGTAAAATCACAAGTAAATGACTAAATAAATGACTAATATCAAATAAATAAAAATGACTAAATAAATGACTAAATATATGACTAAATAAATGACTATTACTCTATTCTTTTTTCCTTTAGAATTTGATCATAATCCATAGAGCTTAAGTCCCCCTCATGGGATCCCTACCTAAATGGGCCATTTGGCCGCCTAGGTTGCTTGGTGCACCAAAAATACCTATTGCATGGAAGGAAATGCCTCTCAGTGTAGTCTTAAGGTCTTCACATATTTTATAAAAAAAATTAACATTTACATTCTTTAACTTTTATTACTCATTATGTTAATGAATCATTAATTTTTTTAACTATGATTTGAAGCCAGTTCGATTTTCCTGTTGTGTTAGTATGTAAAATGTAGCAAATAACAATTGTGGTCAATTTCACTAATAAAATATGATTTAAACAATCCAATTGCAATAAAAATGAAGATTGATTCACTTCTATCTTCGTTCGCTGATATACTTGATCGTCTTAATAATACAAAATAGAAATAACAATGATCACTTTTGGTATGCAAATTTTTTCTCTTTCAGACTTTATATTGTTAATTATTTTTTTTAAATAGAATTATTTTACAATCTATGAAATCAATTGTGAGTTGATCATTTTTATAGATGTTATCTTTTTATACAAGTTTGAACTCTAGTAATTTTAGGAGCACATCATGCTTATCTTAATTTTTACAACCTATATTAAAATGACAATATAGATAGATGAATTTTTTTCCCCTAAAAATGAAGATTAATTTTCATATGATTTTCCTGTTGTGTTAGCATGTCAAATGTAGCAAAGAACAATTGTGGTCAATTTCACTAATAAAATATGATTTAAACAATCCAATTGCAATAAAAATGAAGGTTGATTCACTTCTATCTTCGTTTGCTAAAATACTTGATCGTCTTAATAATGCAAAATAGAAATAACAATGATCACTTTTGATATGCAAATTTTTTCTCTTTCAAACTTTATATTGTTAATTATTTTTTTAAAATAGAATTATTTTACAATCTATGAAATCAATTGTGAGTTGATCATTTTTATAGATGTTATCTTTTTATACAAGTTTGAACTCTAGTAATTTTAGGAGCACATCATGCTTATCTTAATTTTTACAACCTATATTAAAATGACAATGTAGATAGATGAATTTTTTTCCCCTAAAAATGAAGATTAATTTTCGCATGCCTTCCATGCAATAGTTTTTTTTGGTGCATTTTAGCAATAGGTATTTTTGATAGACAAAAAAAAAAGGTATTTTTGGTGCCTTGTTCGAGTCGTGTATGCATTTGAAGGGAATTTTAGGCAGTTGATTTTTGGCGTAAAACATTGTGATTGCACATTGGAGGGAACTTTGGAAGTTTAATCAACAATTTGGTGTTTCAACTCCCATGCACATTTTAAGGTTTTCCATAACAAAAGATATCAAGCAAAAGCTTCGGTCTGAGTACATTGCAAGTTTGACAAAGGAAACAACCATTGAATTCAAAGAGTGGTGGTTTCCATTTTTGTAATGCTAGAGCTTGTTGAGCAGTGTTTTATGAGTTGAAACACCATTATCATTCAAGAAATGGAAAGACATTAAACAAGGTTACAATCTAAAGGTAAGTGGAAATATTGAATCCTGAAACCTCATGTTGATCTTCATCCTTTATGGCAGTGATCCTGATGTTGCATATCATTGTTCTTGCTTTCCATTGCTTCATTGTTGTTACAATCTTGTGCTTTCATTGATATAATGATAATGCTCTTTGACATTCAATGAATCTCATTGACTTTGACCCCTTTTCACTATGTTCCATGATCCTTTACATCTTCTTTGTGCATGATATCGAGTCACATGGAATTCATAAAAACTGCTATTATCTCCTTCATTTTGCTATGATCCTCTGACACTCATATGCTCTGATATAACAATGATCATTTGCAACTATTTTCCCTCTATATATTGTATTTCATTCCTTTCCCTTGCATGCCTTGGACTAATGTTATCATGCATTGAAAATTGGAACTCTTTATTCAGTACTATATTGATAACTCATTGGCAGTGTCACTATTTGTATTCATTGCTATCTTATGATTGTTCTTCATAGTTAATCCTTAAAATCATTATTCTGATAAAAGCATAATTATTCTCTTTTGTTTTTACATTATGATCTCATTGCTTTGAATGTTGTGCTTTGTGATTATCACATCTTTGTTACCATCTCTTTAAGGAATGACTTTCTTTCTCTATTGACTACAAGAGACCCCTTTGATCTTACAATCCCAGGCCTCTTAAAGAAAACTTAGAATCAATTAACAACAGTGAACAAAAAACCATCATAGCTAATTTTATTTCTTTTCCAAGAGAATTCAATGAAAATATAATGGAAAACACACATCACTCTATGGGGTAGGTTTTATTTGATTTGAAAACCTACCTTCAACATCCAAGTCAAAAATTCAACCTAGCAAGTCTGTGTCGAGTCCTCCAAGTCTTAAGTCAAAAATTAGCCTACCAAGATTGTTTTACGTCCAAGTCTTGTATCTATGATACAACTATGATAAATGTTTGAAAATACTATACACAACTGTATGATACAATGCATAAATTTGTACGCTTTCTCATTATATCAAAAACTTCAAACTACAACTCACAAAAATTAGAAATGAGTTATAAAAAAACTTATTGTCAAGTGCAATTTGCTCCAAATCAAAATTGCATTATCCAATTTACATAATTTTATGTTTAACTAATTTTTGTGGGAAAAAACACTTACTATACAAAGTAAAGCAAGAGTTTCTTTCTAGGATTTCAAAGGCATGTTGTTCACAAGGCCAATAAGATCATTATTCACCATAGCAAAAACCACCTGCACTAATAGTGTTAAGTTAGAAAATATTCTAGAGAAAGAAATATATTTTAGATAAAGAAAGCCAATTAGCTTTCTAAAATCCAGATAGCTAAATACAAGAAGGATGGTAAAACATAAAACATTAAAAGACTTTAAGATGTTGCAAATGTCATGTAATTATTCTAGAAGCATAACATTAAGATAGAAACAATTTGTTTTCTTAAATATTCATCATGAGTTTTCTCCCATAAAGAACTCCCCCTGAAATGAGCAATGAGAAATGCATCTGCCATCTTGTTTGCTAACAAGAACTGCATGACTACTCCCTTATAATCACCAACAACTAAAGAACTTTAAATGGCTTCATCGCATTCTGAGTATTCAATCGAATCTTTAGTAGCTTCATGTTGCACCTCTTCTCCATTTCCTAGGGTATCCTTTCCAACAAAAAAATCATTTTCAGTGAGAGGAAGTGAGGAATCTTCTTTCGGACTGTGCAAATTATCCAAAAAAATCCTCACCATTGTCTCTAGGGGATGTAACATCTTGTCCACCTTTTTACTGAACTAATGGATCTAATTGTGTTGTATCATCAAGAGTGACATTGTTGATTATTTCACTACTAATATCATCAAGGTTGACAAATTGAGCTTCCTATAAGTCTTGATTCTCTGTTGACTACACTTGAAATCCAAGCTGCTCAAGTAGCTTTGTCTTAGCATTGCCTTCATCTTCAAACATGACTCTTAGGAAATTACATGTCTCCCTCTCTTCTTCCAAACTAAATCAATGCAGAAACCAAAAATTTGCAAGTGAAACAATACAAATGAATGTAAATTGTTATTAATCCCATTCAAAAAGTAGCTACAAATAACTAACTAAGAATCCTGAGACTTCTTATCACACAAAGCTCACAATGATGATTTTTCACCATCTGCTATTGCAACTTCAAACTCTGTTGAATGAAGCACCAGACTGTCCTCAATAATGAGATTGTGTATATATACCTATGAAAATAGCAAAAAAATAAGACCATATATCATCTTAATGACATGTACCAAATAATAAATTTTACTCTACCTCAAAAGAGCCAACAACACTCTATGACGTTGTATCAAGCCGAAATGAAGCAAGCTTTCCTCCAAATCCTAAATTGACACCAACTAGTCTCTTCAACCACTTAGGAGCTTTCAAGAGTGCACCTGAAAACGGAAAAACGAAAAAGATAGAAATCATGTATTTGCATATAGGATCCCAATTCATTGAGAAAATCTTATAAGTGAGATTCTTATTTCTTAACTAAGTCATGTATGGTTATCACATAAAGCAACACTTACCACCCACTTTATGTTTGAAAGCAAAGCACTATAGTTGGGTTATTCACAAAGAATCATTAGTCAAGTACTATAGGAAAAAAATCATGGGCATATCAAAATAGTAGAGCATAGATAGCAATAGTGATCATGCATAAATCTCATGAACAAATTTGCATCAATTAAGGTATACGTTTTTTTTTTTTTTATTCAAGGGGTAAACGCTTTTGACCGGAGCTATGAACCGGATACAATCATTCAACAATACCACCCCAATGGGGTTTGAACCTTGGTGGCAAGAACAACAATGCCACCTATAAACCATCACACCATGCCAATACCGGCAAAGGTATACGTATTTTGACAATGAAAAAAATCTAGATAAAATAGACCTACCTTCCTAACACTTTCACTTATGCCTGTGACTTTTAGTAACACCGAAGGTATATGTAGATTGGGAAGGTATTGTTGGGCTCTAAAGGCCCCTTATTGTGTGATTAAACAATACAGACAATTGGGGAAATGTCATTATATGTAATGACATAAGTTAGGTGAACCTAGAGACTACGAGACCACATTTCTTTGAGGCATTTTTTAAAACAAATAATTTCCTTGTCTATGCTATTGCTTACTATTATGCTTTGATATATTTTTTCCAAGCATCCATAGCTTGTTTGAAATCACCTATTTTAGGATTTTAGCCATAGCAACGATGCGGTGAACTATTTGATAAAATGCTTTGGTAGACATGTATGAAAAATGTGGTAGCATAGACAAGATAGTGAACTTTTGAAAAAAATGCCTTAAAGAAATGTGGTCTCATGGTGATGGAATTCCATGACGAATACTATGACAAGAGAATTGTTATGGATTGTCATGGAATTCCATCACCATGAGACCACATTTCTTTGAGGCATTTTTTCAACCAATTCATTGTATGTCTACGTTATTGCTTACTGTAGACATCCAAATTTGACCACTCCCATATGATCAAAATATGTCCCTTTTATTCATCTATTTCATATTTCATCAATATTAATTAAATAACTTATTTAATAAATATTTCCCCTTTCCCTAAGGTTCCTAAAGTATTTAATTTTATAATTAAATACTTTACCTTTCATCCTTTCCCTAAATTAAATAGATACATCAATTTATTTAATTTTATCATTTAACCTTTTGGAATTTAAATCAATTTTAAATTATTCTTTTTCTCTATCCTTGTCACATCCTTCATAACCTTCTTCTTTTCTGGATTAGTTTAATTAATATGTGCACACCTTTAATTAGAATTAATGTCACATCCTCCACATCTTCCAACTTGCTTCTAATCTTCCATTAATCTTCTTAATCACCTGTTTGCACAATCTTAATCTAATCCCCTTGCTACATTTAGCATGCCTTTTTTGTCAACCTTCACAATTTCCACATTTAGCCTAAATCACGTGCTCGTAGAAGAACTGTCATACCTCGTCCCTCCGGTAAATGATGTCAGAATTGTAATTGTTTGGCATCCTCGTCTCCTCGTCTCCTTCCTCTCCTCTTCTTTCTCTCTCACTCAACTACCAAGTGTGCAAATGAGGAATAGTAATTTCTAAAATTACTATATATAACATTTTCCCTCCATTTTTAAATTTTTAAACTTGAAGGGTATTTTTACATTTTATTTAAACCTCTTTTAATTCAACTAATCCTCTAACTTCCTAGGGACGCTATTTGCAAACCATGTGTCCATTTAACTCTATTCAAAATCCAATCTTCATGGTTTTTCGAGCTCTATCTAATTGTACCTTTTGTTTCTTCATATCGAGAAGTTATCTGGGGCCCCTTTTCTTCCCCAACCGCCCTCTCAAGGGGGCATACCCTACCATTTTCCTCCATTCCTCCATTATGGCCATTCCCTTGCAAGATTGGGGCATCTCCTCTCATTTCCCTCTGTTTGGGCAGCTCACGTAACCTCTCCCATGTTGGGGCATCATTTTCTAGTTGCTTCCTCTATAGAGTCATCTGCATTTATTTTTTTTGAAACACTGTTATTCTAACAATATTTCAAAGAGGGGCAAAATGTAGACATCCAAATTTGACCACTCCCATATGATCAAAATTTGTCCCATTTATTCATATATTTCATATTTCATTAATATTAATTAAATAACTTATTTAATTAATATTTCCCCTTTCCCTAAGTTTCCTAAAGTATTTAATTTTATAATTAAATACTTTACCTTTCATCATTTCCCTAAATTAAACAAATACATCAATTTATTTAATTTTATCATTTAGCCTTTTGGAATTTAAATCAATTTTAAATTATTCTTTTTCTTTATCCTTGTCACATCCTCCATAACCTTCTAATATGGATTAGTTTAATTAATTTGTGATTAGGATGTGCACAACTTTAATCAGGATTACTGTCATATCCTCCACATCTTCCAACTTGCTTCTAATCTTCCATTAATCTTCTTAATCACCTATTTGCACAACCTTAATCTAATCTCCTTGCTACATTTAGCATAACGTTTTGGTTAACCTTCACAATTTCCACATTTAGCCTAGACCCTCTTCCCCATGTGAATTAAAAATTCACATTTATCCCTCCAAGACTCTCCTCTTCCCCATGCAAGTTGCTAGGACTTCTAGAAATCCTCACTTGTCACATCACTCACATGAGGACAAGTAATTACCTTTTAGAGAACTGTGTTTTATCCCCAAGGTACTCCCAATCATGTGAATTTAAAATTCACATTTATTTCTCCAACCACTTTTCTCTTCCCCATGAAGATTTTTGAGGAATAGTAACATTTCTCATATGTCACTTTCCTCCCATATGTGAACAAGAAGTTCAATTTTAAGGAAATATTCTCTCAATCCCAAGGTACTTGCAAGTACCTCCACCTCACATGTCCATTTTCCAACTCACTTGTTCTTGTGACATCTCATCCTCCACATGGCAAGATGTGAGGGCTTGTGAGTCCTCAACTCACCACAGCCCTTCATCTTATCCATGTCAGCAAAATCTTGACCATCCATTTCTCTAGAGATTATTCCCTTAAAATGGAAAATTTTCTCTCAATTGATTCATTCATCACATTCACATTTTCAAGCTCAAGCTCTCACACTTTCATTTGTCTTCACAATCACTATTGTTGCACTCTTGAAGCTCATATTGCATACACTTTCATACTGTGTAAACCCTTTTCCTAGTACCTGCAAAACAACATGAATAAACGAGTTAGACAAGGAATTACAAGCTAAAAGAAGGATTCCCCATGAAATCCATTTACAAATCAAACTAGGAATGAAAATAGTGAAGAACACAATGCAAATGCCAAATACAAGGTTAAAATCCTAATTAGATATGCAAACTCACGATCCCATGGGGGAATTGGTGCCAATTTGATGTGAAAATTGGCCCTTTCCCAATCCCTAAGATGCAAACTTTGTTGATTGATGATGAAGAGTGATCCACTTTGATGAAAGATGAGAACTCCAAGCCAAATCTACAAAAAGCCTAGCTAAGAATTCAAATGATGGATGAGAATGAGTACGTATTTTAGCATGGTAATTTTGCAATGTTTATGGATGATCAAATGAAGATATGAGCCTTTCATTTATAAGATTTCAAGATGGATGAAAGCCCAAATTTGAGCAATGTGGGAATAACTTTCATCCAATGATATGGTGCCACTTGTCAAGCTATGAATGGATGATGGATGTGCAAGATTTGGGGTTTGTGCCAATAAATGCCAATATTTGAAATTCAAATTTGTTGAAATGACATATAAGAGGGAAGGAAAAATGCAATAAATACCACTTGGCTCAAGGAAAAGGACATGTAAGATGAATTTATTGCCTTGTTGGATGTACATATTGACATGGAATTTTTGAATTCAAATTGAGGGAATATTCCAAAAGATGCCATGTGAGGGAAAATAGGGATTTAATAAATGAATTAAATCTATTTTCATGTGCAACTTGCATTATCTAGAGGATGTGACATGAGATTTGATTAAATTAATCAAGGTTAATTAATTTAATAGGAGATTAGATGATGTGACTTATTTGACTTAGATTTATGGGATTCATTTAAAATCAAATAAGAGAGGAATATGATAAGAGGCTAATTAAATAAAGATTTTTATTTATTTAATTAAAAGGGATGATGTTAGATTAAATCAAATAAGGTTTTAATTTATTTAATTTAATGGATAGACTTTAGAGATTTAATCAAATAAATTCATTATTTGGTCAAATAGGGATAATTACATCAAATAGATTGATTTAATTAACAGGAGGAATTGACTTAATCAGATAAAATGATTTATTTAATTAAGAGATGATTATTGATGAATTTAATCAGATAGAGGAATTTGATTAAATGGTTAGACCGAGGGATGATTTAGGAAGAAACGATGTTAGTAAGTCAGGATCAAATGCATGATGTCAATCAGTATATTTTGTGTGTCTACATTTTTCTCCTCTTTGAAGCAATGCACTCATTGTGTTGGTTCAAAGAATAAACGATCTCAATCAAAGCCAAAAAAAAATTGATATATTTAAAAAAAAACTTGTCCTGCTACTGCCTGGTGAAGGAGAATATGCCAATATAATCCCCCCTTGAGAGATCATACGAAAATTTTAATTTTTTTGGTGATCTCGCGAAAAAAGGTGACCAAATACCCGACAAGTTTGAAAGGGGTCCGGGAGGCTAAAAACATGTCTAAACACAATAAAATGATGAAAAACAAGCCTCAAATGGACAAAAACAAGTTCGAGGGGCCAAAACCCTAGCAGGATAGCCAATTAGGGTTTAAAAACCCTAATTTTTAGGCTTAAAAGGGGCCCGAGGGGTCACTTTCAAGTCATTTTCACACACCTCCGCTAGCAAACCTTGAGATTTGAGCTCTGACCCTCCAACGATATGGTGCAACGACAGCTTCCCCTGCACATTTTAGACTGAATTCGGACCTACCAGCGGCCACCAGGCATTGGGGCACCGGTATGTGGTCCCTATCGAAGCTTAATTTTTTTATTTGACGCATTTATTAGGCCTTCAAAGATGAGCTCGCCTCGAGTGGCGCTATTATAGCATTGCTCGGCATTTGAATTGTGCCGCTATTTTCCTTTTTGAGTCGTAGCGGTGTGATTTAGCGCCGCAGCGACACTATTTGGAGTTTATAAACTCCGCCGCTAGGCTTGGGATCGGTGGTCCGGTTTGATTAAAGTGTGCCGCGGCAGTGCGCTTTTCATGAAAACTATGACACTGACTATAAATTGCATCGTGGAAACGTTGTTTAACTTGATTTAGGGTCTAGCGTCAGAGTTTGAGGAAACTCAAACTGCGACACCTTCATAAACTATGCCGCTAGATGCAAGTTTGGAGCATTAGGCCAGAATTTTTTCAAAATTTTTAACATGTTGACTTTCCTTGATGTAGGACGGACCAAGGGAGCTCTACTCTCAAGAGCACCGGTCGCGAGATTTGGTGAGTGTTCTACAAGACTTGAGCCACAAAGACCAAGACTGACTAGGATTCACTGGCTTATGGAACATTGTGTATGCAATGCCCGTGCGCACACACCTTGGGATGCTATCAGCGCTAGCTGAGAGGTGGCATAGCGAGACATCATTGTTTCATCTTCCCACTAGTGAGGCAACCGTCACCCTAGAGGACGTCTGGCACATTTTACGGTTGCCCATTCATGGCTGCCAAGTGATCTATGATATGGAGGAGGGACGCGAGTGCTGCATTAGAGTCCTTGTTATGCATGACATTATCTATTGCAAGGGTCAGATTGAGCTGGAGAAATACAGAGTTATAGCACCTCCTTTCCGCTGGGCGATCGTAGTGATTATTTTAGGTTTGGTTGCCCCAGACTGACGAGGGTGGTATTTTAGTCTGGGTTGGGGATACTGCTGGGAGAGGATGGTCCGAGATAGGCTAGTTCAGTTTACATGGGGACCCGTCCTTTTGGCTTCACTCTACAGAGATCTCCATGAGTATGTTTACGTGGATGGCAGAGCACTAGGAGCTGGAGTGACTCTTCTTCACATTTGGGTGTGGGAGCACATTTATGTGCTACATCCATGGGTTGTTCTAGTTCTGATGGGGGTGGAGGATTCCCTCATGGCACTATACAGAGGCAATGTGTCCTTCACACACACTGGCAAGCATGGGATCCCCTACTAGAGGCGCGTCCTGGATGAGATGCTTGTGTTTACTTGGCGTCCATACCTTGGTCGGCCTGGATGGGCTGACGATGCCACTTAGCTCTTCTACTGCGGACAGGATCGATACATGCAAGGCCAAGAGCATACAATGATTGAGAGATACCTACCTAGGTGCATACAGCGTCAGTTTGGAGAGCCATAGGATCGTCTAGATGATGACTTGTGGCCGTCTTTGCATAGAGCATGACATAGATAGCATGGGGGCCTGAAATTCCTACCACATAGGCAATTGATAGCTTTCAGTAGTTGGTAGCCTGACCATAGGCCTATGATCAGGGCTTGGCAGACCCAGGGACCACACAGGCCTATAGAGATTGGTTCAGACCTCCTTTTCAGTTGACTGTTCTAGGCGAGGATCCAAAGGTACATAGGGTCAGAGGTAGGGGAGAGGACGAGGATGAGAGCAAGGACCGAGGATCGAGATCTGATAGGATCCACCATTGGTTTCCCCAATTCCACCAGGTCAGGGAGATGTCCCTATGCAGGACCAGCAGCAGGATTTGCTAGTCCCACCACCACAAGCCGAGGGTGAGGACCAAGTTCACCAACAGGGTAGGCAGACACACGTGATGCCTTGATTTTACAGCTGCAGGTGTAGGTCCAGGCAGTGACAGCAGAGAGGGACCAGGCTAGGGCTGAGAGCGATTAGCTTAGAGCATAGAGAGATCAAGCTGTGCAGCAGAGACAGGCTGCAGAGGTACAGGCAGCTATAGAGCTAGGCTGCAGACAGTAGATTGAGAGCATGATAGCCACCTCGTCCTAGGGTATAGTGCCGATGCAATCTTACAGGGATGCCATCCGAGAGATAGAGTACTATCGTCGGGCCTACCATGACACCATACCTAGAGTAGACTGGGTTCTAGAGTACTCAAAGTGGGCCAACCAGAGACCACCAGAGGGTCACGGTGATAGGGGCGAGGGCAGCATTCATGGATATCAACCATGCTCCAGATGATACACACCTTTTGTGCCTTATGGGCTTATTTTTTATAGCCTGATGGGCGTTTTGTACTGATTGGCATACATGTATAGTTATCCAATTATTTTTTGTACTATGACAGATGATGTGATATATGAGCCGATTTTGATGTGATGAAATGCATACCTTTATCTATGCATGTATGCTTCTTCTTTTATGTGTCATGGATGCATTTATTTCTAATGATGTTTATGCAATTGATTATGACCTATGATATGATGTGTAATGATGATGACTTATTTTATGCCAATGCAATATGTGAAATGATTTGATTTATGGTATTATGCAATGATGTGCAGAAAATACTTATATATATGAGATGATTTATGGATGGATTTGATATGATGCGATGGTCGTGATATGATTCTAATGAAATGGTGTTAATGCACAATGAGATGTTTTTATGAGATGCTTTAGAATAACAAATGTTATTATCCTAAATGATGATATATGTGATGCAATGATATGTCTAATGAATTAAATGCTTATATGCCTATTGCTTATGATTATTCAATAAATGATTATGAAATGATTGTGTAGATGCTTATGTGATGATTTAGATGGTAATGTGAAATGGTTATGAAAATGAAATGTTTATGCCATGATTGATATAATGCCATGAGATGCAATGTAGTGAGTGAAATGCAATGACATGGATGCATCTATTTGTGAAGAATGTTTATGATAACCTATTTATGATGATTTAAATGCAATGCATATGTTCCCTATATGATATGCTTATGCAATATGCTAATGATGTGTGGATGCAAGATCGATGGCGATGATGGTGAACTGTCATAGTACCTTGTTAGCGTGATTAGTGAGAAAAGAAGAAGTCATTTCAACAAGACACAAGATGACACAAATGCAGATGATGATGATGATGATGATGATGATGATGATGATTACTTGCAAAGAATTGGGATTTTCAAAGGGCCAAATTTTCTTATGTTTGATAACACACGTGGTACGATGCATCAAGGTATAGACAAGTAGGATGGCGTGGTACTTAGTGTAATGGACTTTGACTTGACAATCAGATAGGAGTATTCTTGTTCACACTTGACATATGGAAACCTTGCTAGGATGTACCTTAGAAGTTCCAGACACCTCAGACCAAAATAAGGAAAGGTAAACCTATCCTTGTAATAGTCAACAAGTTTCCCTAGACCTCTTCCATACATACCTAACAAAGCAAGTATTCGCCAATGATCCAGGTGGATCTTTAGAACCTGAAATTGAAGTGTTCTAATTTCTCTCGGAAGCAGTGTCATCACGTAGAGCACATAATTCTAAATCTGGTGCAACTTGAATGGGCAAAAAAGGAGTTCGTTTGCTCAAGTTACGTGCAGTCAAAGTTGGGTCAACCCTTGGACCAGGAGGCCATCAGGAGGTGAAAAGTTGATGGAATCAGAATCAGCCGAAAGTGGTGTCAGTTCGGAGGGCTCGTCGACATGATCATAATAAAGTTCATTTTTTTGAATTTTGAGTCCATATGTCCGAGATATTGCCGGTCAAAGCTCGGTCAAAGGTTGGTCAACTCAGCTATCAAGGATGAGGAAAAAGGTGGAAAATTCATCATCACCAAATTGGTCAAAGTTGGCATCATTGCGAAGAGCTCATTGTCATGATTCCAACAGTGTTCATTTCGTCAAAAATGGAGCACGTACGCGCAAGTTAGAGCCAGTCAAAGTTTGTGGTTGACCGAGGTACCATGAGGTACGATTGCTGATGTCAGCATGATGTCATCCTGCTGACTCAGAAGATAGGTCATCATACGGATGATGACGTGGACCAATGAGGTCTTGACACATGGCAGACCGTACAGGTGACATGGCAGGCTGACCAAGCAGTACGGCGGACCAATTGGATCATGACACGTGTCCTTCTGATGACGTGGCAATTGACATGGATGCTGACTAGGCAGCTGAGTCAATGGGTGATGTGGCAGTGAGTTGGCATGGTGATGTCGCCTTCATTGACAACGTGGATGTTGACTCACTTCTCCCGGCTAATCAATGGTTGACACGTGGCTTCTTATGGAAGCGACACGTGGCCCCCTTCTCCTCTTCCGGCGCGTGTAATCTGTTTGTTTGTTTCAACAAAAAAAATGAGCTGGTGGGGCTCGACCCTGAGATCTCCCCGAAAGCAGTGGACAGTTCTACCAGTGCACCCGCAGCCGGTGACTATGCTATCAATAGGTGGGCGTTTATTTTGTTATGATTTTATTTCCCAACGACTATTTAAAAATAGTCGGTCGGGTTGGAACCCCCGACCGGTGGGTGTGTAAAATCTATGCGAGCCGTTACACCATTGAATGATGTTTAAAAAAATATAAGGGCTTGAATTGTTTTGTCAGTTGTTAGGCCGAATGCCTAAAACAAATTAACCAACTATTGGTTATTAAAAACAAATCCCTAATCCCAAAAGCCCGAGAAAAGGAATAAGTTAAGGGCCTGAAAAACAAATTTAATTATTTCAAGGGGGTTTATTGTTTTTCTTTGTAAAATTGGGAGATAGAGTTGTTTTTAGGAGATATGGGGAAATTTTGTAAATCATATGGTTTTCTACCATATCGGGTAAATTCTTTGTATAAAAGGGAGGAGTCTTGGAGTGTTTTTCATCATCCATTAGTTGATCATCACTTTCTAAGTTGATCCATCAGTTGATCATTCTCCATTGTATCCCTTTCTCTTGGTCTTTGAGAGGCTTTTTGTGAGAGAATTTCTTAGAGGGAATTAGGAGAATTTTTGAGTTGTGATGTATTGATGATCTGAGTCTTGTAGTAGATCCTATTAGGAAAAGTTAGTTTTCTTCCTCTTTGTTAGTCATCCCTAGCCTTGAAAGCTTTTGAGAGGGGTGTGAGTGAGAAACTTTTGTATGACTTTGTGGAAAGGCTACAAGATATTGTAAAGAAGTGATATAAGAGGCTCGTGGAGATTGTACTGCATTTCAAAGAATTTCAATAAATTGGTCACTCGATTGAGCTCGGCCCAGAGACGTAGTCCACTCGGACGAACTCCGTAATCAAATCGGTGTCTTCTTATCTCTCTCTTGGTGTTATGTTTTGAATTCTCTCTGATTAATGTTCCTACTACTTCATTGTTGATGTCTTTACGCCTTTTTTCATAATCACTCACAGCGTTTTTCATAGATCCCTTCCGCTATATGGATCAAAGTGGTATCAAAGCTTTGTTTGGCTGGTTTTCAGGAGTGATTGTGATTCATTTTTCTATTGGTGGACATTTGGAGTTTGGAGCAAAGACGGCATCAGAAAAGGGTGAATCTTCCAGGCTTACATTGACCCCATCCATGGTGGATGATTTCTTTTCAATGAAAGGCATGGTTGAAGAACTCTATCGAGACCATCGAGAGAAGGCTAACAGGATGCAAGAGTTGGAAGAAGCCAATCAACACTTGCAAAGCGAGAATGCATAACTTCAGTGGTTGTTGGAGGAATCCAACATGGAGAAGGAAAGATTGCAAAAGTTGTTGCAGGACATCTTAGAGGAGCAGAACAGGAGAAGTCCTCCTATATCTGGAAGTGCACACATATGTGGTTTATGTCTGCATTCCAAGGATACATCATCCTCATACTCCCCACTTACACCACTTGATAGTACGGGAGCTTCTTCAGCGATGAGGCCCGTGGCTAGATTTTCTTGTGGCCATGATTGGGCTAACTCTCCTGGTGCAGTAGAGTGTGCTTACTGTCGACAGATGGAGTACCTCCAGACTCTTAATCTACCTGATAGTGACAGTAACTATCTCGAAGCCTCTTCTTCCATCAAACAGAAGAAGTCAGCAGAAAATGAGCAAGACTCTTTTGCATAGTTCGAGAAGCACACAAGAGCCATAGGATCGAAGCTACTCGGGAAGATGGGCTTTAGAGGGAAAGGCTTTGGTATTTCTGAGCAAGGCATTGCCAATCTGATCGAGGTGAAGAAGCAACCACGACACCAAGGATTGGGATTTAGTGGAGGAGATGGACAATCCTCTAGAGCTCGGAATTTCTACAACCACTGCAGCATCAGTGGACATTGGGAGGAAAAGTGTTGGAAGCTGCATCCAGAGCTTCGTCATCAATCGAGGTCTACTGAGAAACCCAACCACCAGCAAGTTAAGGAGACGAAAGCAGAGCTGGCAGTAGCTACCACTTCTAAGGTAGTCCCAGGAGAAATTCAACCATAGCCTAAGCAACCTGTGAAAGAGAGTTCCTTTGAACAGCTTCGTAGGAGCTGGGAACAACGCTCATTAAACTAGTTTATCAACGTGTGTGTGTTTATTACATCTTTTGTAGTGTGATGAATATGTTGATAAGCTAGTATTGTTTTGTGAGCTCTGAATAAACTTGTTTGTAATAATTTTTATGAAGTTGTATTTCTCTAGAGATTGAGAATTTGTAAGGCTCTTGGAAGCCATGTTTTGTAATCTAGAAAGAGAATACTTTGTAACTTCTTACTACAGGATAGAAAATTGTTGTTGATAGTTTCTTGCAGTTTCTTTTAGTGCGAAGCTTCAGTTGAAGAGCACTTTTCAAGATAGATTTGTTGAGAATGGTCAATAGTGACCTTGTATGTTCTCAGCTTGAAGACTCAGTGATGGTTAGTTAGAGGATAAGTCTGAACTCAAATGGAGTTCTTGAAGGATTTATCGATGAACTTGTTGCTGGACCTGAGCTGTGGTGGAGCCTTGAATCAGCTGTTCTGAAGTACAAAGGTGAAGGAATATTTTAGGCTGAGGCACAAATTCGTGCTCGAGTAATTGAAGAAGTGATAGAAGCAAGCCAGAAGAAGGTGAGAGATGCAGAATGCGAACTACCTGTAAGAAGCACTGGGGGATAGGTTTATCATACTCAGTTTTTACTTCTTGCTTTGGGTATTTTAAATTCCATTTTTGAACTGTATCATGAGGAGTTGTGAATTCCTGCATTGCCAAATTGTAAGACCCCAGCAAGCAGATGTGGCAGTATGTTCTGGTGATTCAAATCGTGGCGAATGGCAAGATGCTGAATGCGAGATGTTTTTCAAGGAACTATACACTTTTGGAGGACCAAAAGTTCTTCAGTGGGGAGGTTTGATCTAGGTGGATCTTTAGAACCTAAAATTGAAGTGTTATGATTTCTCTCGAAAGTAGTGTCATCACGTAGAGCACAGAATTCTAAATCCGGTGCAACTTGAATGGGCAAAAAAGGAGTCTTTTTGCTCAAGTTACGTGCAGTCAAAGTTGGGTCAACCTTTGGACCAGGAGGCTGTTAGGAGGTGAAAAGTTGATGGACTCAGAATCGGCCGAAAGTGGTGTCAGTTCGGAGGGCTCGTCGACACGATCATAACAAAGTTTGTTTCGTCGAATTTTGAGTCTGTATGTCCGAGATATCGCTGGTCAAAGCCCGGTCAAAGGTTGGTCAACTCAGCTATCAAGGATGAGGAAAAAGGTGGAAAATTCATCATCACCAAATTGGTCAAAGTTGGTGTCATCACGAAGAGCTCGTCGTCACGATTCCAACGGTGTTCGTTTCGTCGAAAATGGAGCACATACGCGTGAGTTAGAGCCAGTCAAAGTTTGTGGTTGACCGAGGTACCATGAGGTACGATTGCTGACGTCAGCATGATGTCATCCTGCTGATTCGAAAGACAGGTCATCGTATGGATGATGACGTGGACCAATGAGGTCTTGACACATGGCAGACCATACAGGTGACATGGCAGGCTAACCGAGCAGTACGGCGGACCAATTGGATCATGACACGTGTCCTTCTGATGACGTGGCAATTGACATGGATGCTGACTGGGCAGCTAAGTCAGTGGGTGACGTGGCAGTGAGTTGGCATGGTGACGTTGCCTTCATTGACAACGTGGATGCTGACTCACTTCTCCCGGCTAATCAATGGTTGACACATGGCTTCTTATGGAAGCGACACGTGGCCCCCTTCTCCTCTTCTAGTGCGGGCAATCTGTTTGTTTGTTTCAACGAAAAAAATGAGCTGGTGGGGCTCGACCCCGGGATCTCCCCAAAAGCAGCGGATGGTTCTACTAGTGCACCCGCGGCCGTTGACTATGCTATCAATAGGTGGGCATTTATTTTGTTATGATTTTATTTCCCAACGACTATTTAAAAATAGCCGGTTGGGTTGGAACCCCCGACCGATGGGTGTGTAAAATCTATGCGAGCCGTTACATCATTGAATGGTGTTTAAAAACATATAAGGGCTCGAATTGTTTTGTCAGTTATTAGGCCGAATGCCTAGAACAAATTAACCAACTATTGGTTATTAAAAACAAATCCCTAATCCCAAAAGCCTGAGAAAAGGAATAAGTTAAGGGCCTGAAAAACAAATTTAATTATTTCAAGGGGGTTTATTGTTTTTCTTTGTAAAATTGGGAGATAGAGTTGTTTTTAGGAAATATGGGGAAATTTTGTAAATCATATGGTTTTCTACCATATCGGGTAAATTCTTTGTATAAAAGGGAGGAGTCTTGGAGTGTTTTTCATCATCCATTAGTTGATCATCACTTCCTAAGTTGATCCATCAGTTGATCATTCTCCATTGTATCCCTTTCTCTTGGTCTTTGAGAGGCTTTTTGTGAGAGAATTTCTTAGAGGGAATTAGGAGAATTTTTGAGTTGTGATGTATTGATGATCTGAGTCTTGTAGTAGATCCTATTAGGCAAAGTTAGTTTTCTTCCTCTTTGTTAGTCATCCCTAGCCTTGAAAGCTTTTGAGAGGGGTGTGAGTGAGAAACTTTTGTATGACTTTGTGGAAAGGCTACAAGATATTGTAAAGCAGTGATACAAGAGGCTCGTGGAGATTGTACTGCGTTTCAAAGAATTTCAATAGATTGGTCACTCGATTGAGCTCGGCCCGGAGACATAGTCCACTCGGACGAACTCCGTAATCAAATCGGTGTCTTCTTATCTCTCTCTTGGTGTTATGTTTTGAATTCTCTCTGATTAATGTTCCTGCTACTTCATTGTTGATGTCTTTACGCCTTTGTTCATAATCACTCGCAACGTTTGTCATAGATCCCTTCCGCTATATGGATCAGCCAAGGTTATATTACAAGAACGTCCAACAAGCACAGCAAAAAAAAGATAATGATCATTGCCCCATTCCTATTTCTCTAAATCCTCTATTTTGGGATATCATCGAGACGTCCTTGGAATGAGCGCAAATAAGATAAGTCAAAAAAAAATAAAGACCAAGTAAATAAACAAACTAATGCTCTTCAATACCGCTAACAGAAAAGGATGTGCTTTCTAAGGATGATAAGCAAAACTTATTACCAAAAGATAATGCCCAATGTAGGAAGG
The DNA here is from genome assembly GCA_007258455.2 of Sequoia sempervirens. NCBI lineage: Eukaryota > Viridiplantae > Streptophyta > Pinopsida > Cupressales > Cupressaceae > Sequoia > Sequoia sempervirens. The sequence continues at coordinate 59,785 of VDFB02278941.1, forward strand.
ATTCATCCTAGGACATGTTAGTGGATGGCGGCACGTCATTTCATTTATAAGGGATGATTGATATGAGACAAATTCAGATGATGTGTTATCGATACGAAGAGATGACCAATTTGCTTACGTACTGACTTAGACTTAAGACTTGACGTTTTGAGTTCTACTTGTAATCTGCTAGACTTGTTTCTGATTATTTTATCAAAGATTGATGATGATGATCAGTTTATTATGGATGGTGCTTATTGCAGGTGCAAGCGAGATGAGGTGGATGGATTTTTTCAAATATCTGGGTGTTTTTGACGTTTTGAAATGCTTTGAGGCTATTTTTGGTATTTTTTTGAGTTTTTCAAATGTTTTGATTTTTGGTTTTTCAAATATTTTGGGCTTTTCCAAGATTTTGACCAAGAGACTAACCTAAAAACCTATCCTAGGGGTCTCGAGGGCTAGTCAACAGACGATCCTTGCCTACATTATATATGTAAAGACCACGTAGTTCGACTGACGACTTGACTGATTTACAAATGACAATATATATGATGAGATGCCAGTTTATTATGACAGACTCCCATAGAACTGACCTAGATGTCTCAGGGGATAATCAAAGATCAACCTTGCCTATGTTCAAGCTTAGAGACAATGTAGTTTCACCAGACGACTCTGTTTTTTGGATTTTGATATGTTTTGGATGTTTTTGGATTTTGTTGTTTTTCTGATGTTTTTGGATTTCCTAGTTTGAAGACTTTAAGATCATACACGAATCTGATCTGATAAGAACATGCCCCCAGCGTGATGCAATAGACTACTTTGATAAAGGAAGGAAAAACTGACCTTGAGAATGGGCCAAGTAGTACTAGGAGGGATCATGATACAACAACAGGACCAAGCTATGGTGTGAATGTGACTAGATGAGTGATGGATGGAGATACGGATGCGATGGATGATAGAAGCATGATGGATGGAGGATGTTGAACAAGCCATAAGAT
>VDFB02278942.1:0-44545 GCA_007258455.2 Sequoia sempervirens
GAATTGCATGAAGATTTAGGGTGGTAGAAATTATTAAGTGGCTATATTGATATACCTTGTTATCTGGTTGATAGTCAACAAAATGAATCTCATGTTGAAGAACTTTGAAATGTTTTAGATATGTCCCTTGCAATACAACAGAACCTACATGGAAAACATGAACCTAAGGTAAGACATATGAACGTGTGCAACATTTTCATGCTCAAGGTTTTTACAATATATATTTAATGTTTATAATGTCATGTGCTTATATGAATACAATGTATATAAAATTTTAAATTCAAACTCACCTGTGGGAAATGAAATTCCATCACTTGTTTCAGGTTGTGTTAGCTTATTCCTCTCTTCTATGCAACACAATAAATAATAGCTAACACCTTCGATGTTTCCAAGCTATGCTATGACTACAAAAACATCTCCTGTACACCAAATTTATACAAAAAAAATCTAAAAAATTAGAAATGTCTCTAAATATCATTAACTAGATATATATAATATTTAAATTATTGAAAACTTACACATGTACCTTTTCTAACCAATCCTTAAATATGGTCATAATAAATTGAAATCAAAGGAATGTCTTCAAATATTTCTTCCTCGTTTTCATCATATGTTTCTGAAACAACTAGTGGCACTGTATCCCATTTACCAACATATCCAAGTTCTTGATTGTTGTATGCATAATCAGAGTTTCCCTCAATACACTCAATGCAAAAACAAGAGTAATCCCTTGTGTCTAATGTCCATCCATGGCAACTATCTGAGCTCCTAACACAATGCAAAGATCTTGTGTTTTCTACCCTCTTGCATCCATGCATCGATCTTCTATCCACACCTAGATACATGTACAAAAATAAACTTATGTGAAAAAATATGTATATATATATAAATTTTTATATAAATAAATTCAAATTTTTGATTTAATGTAATTTATATATAACCGATATCTTCCAAAACACTCTATATGGAATGTGCCAGTTTTTTCTTGAAGATGTGTCGACCACATTTGATGCAAAGTGTTTCTTGCACCATTCAACAATATCATGTGCATTGTCTAGACGATCTTCTGGATAACTCATTTGATGCTTTCTTAAAGCTCATTTGATACAAGCTCCTTCTCCATCATGCTCACCCTTTCCATGCCCACTCTCAAGAAAACTCCAAACATGTGGTATATTGTAGATTTTATGATATCTACAAAGTGCATAGAATGGCCGTGAAGATTTGAATTGTGTCACGTATCCATCTATCTATAAAATATGATTTTCAAATTTTACACCCCTGCTTCTCAAATTCTCAAAAAATATTGTAAAGCAATGTTGGACAAAAAGTGTGTCATTCTCTTTATCATCACTAATATAAAAGTGATATTCCTTCTTAATGGCTTGTTCTTCATATGTACTCTCAACATCATCTAATTTTGATTGTGCATGTCAATAACACACATGAACCATAATAGTGATCTTCTTTGAAAAGTAATAATTTGATTGAATCTCCTTTTGATATACAAAGGAGTAATTTTCTGCAGAGTCAACTACTAATAGAACTATTCCATGTGGCAAAGTATCTCTTAATGTTTGGAATTGTTGTGCTTGTCACTTAGCAAAAAAGGAATGTTGTATGTATGGTCGTATCAATTTTCAAAAATCTTCCATAAATTTTTCAATGGGAATGTCCTCTTCGACATAGTTCAACCTTGTGGATTCTTTCCCAAAATTTGTTTGTAACTTTACATACTTGTACCTGTGTGAGTAAAATATGTGAATAAGTAATAAACCACACAATCAATGAAACATTACATTAAAAAGAATCCAAATAAAAATCTAATCAAATTGAAACAAATAAACTCTCTAAAAATAGTACTTACCTCTTGCAATTTATTGTCTTTGTTAGGTTAGTATCCTCAATTCTTGAAGGAAATTTAGCCAAATTTCCACATGTCTCACAAATTCCTTTTATGCAGTTTATTTGAGGTCCATTTTCATGATCACATAATATAGACTTTATGAAAAAACTTGTCTATTTAGGAGGTGCATTTTGAAACCCATATATTTCTTCCCTCATCTTTCGAAACACCTGATAGTAGAGATTAAATTCAATATGATAATAGGAACAACAAGTATCAAAAAACTTGTTTATCTTCACATAATATGGATTTAACCTTTGAAACATTGTTTTCCCAATCTTTATATGAGCATATGCATTACAAAATTTCATATACATCTCAAATTGTGTTATGTCTACCCAATGTTTGATATGATTTTCATAAATACTAGGTCCAATCCTGTGTCTCATAACATCTCTAGTATTTGATGATGGATGAGTCTGATCATGCCAAAAAACTGAGACCAAGTTCCTAACAACATTTTCAATCCTGTCAGAACAGGGAGCTCTACACATAATTTCCCAATTTCCTTATAAACTCTCATCCAAAAAAATTCTCTTTTTCTCATATTTTATTAATCTGGTTCTACTATAACCAATTTCAGTTGAAAGTGTAGACATTTTTCTTTTTCTTGCTATATCTTGACGTACAATAGATGTCAACATCACCCTTCTTGTAGTGGCCCTATCCACTGATCGAGATCCTTTCCCAATGGAATCTAAACCCTTTTTAACATTTTGAACAATATGCTTTTGTAATCCCATGTGTTTCTTATTATCTGATGTCGAATGTACACCCAACAATTGTAATGACTCTTTGAGCTCATCACAAAGAAGTAAACGTGATAACAATTAGGTTTTTTCAAGTGTATCAAGATGATTGAAATAATGATTGATTATTCCATTTACAGATTTAGTCATTGACCTCTTTCTCTTATTATAAGTCTGGTTGGCATAACATTTCAACTTCTCCATATCCATTTCAAGTAAATGATCTAAATTTCTATGAGAAATTTGTTTCCTCACCTTTTTAGCTAGTTTTATATGCTCATCCATACTAGTAGGAGGAAGTGATCCCAACCCTTCTCCAACATGCATTCTTTGAACTTGTGCCTCCTCCCTATCTTCAAGGACCATGTATTCTTGAGTGGATTCATTTGATCCAATGTCTAGATTTTCCTCGACTTGAGCATGCGAACTTCCTGCTTGTTGAGCCCTTCCTACATTTTATAAAATATTTTGCAAACAAAAGTGAGAGATGATGTTAAATATAAGTGAAGTTTATGTATGCAAGTAAACAAAGTGATAAGGCATGATGCTATAAGTGAGAGAAGTTTCTACTAGTTTTATATGCTCATCCATACCAGTAGAAGGAAGTGATCTTGACCCCTCTCCAACAAGCATTGTTTCAACTTGGGTCTCCTCCCTAACTTCAAGGTCCATGTGTTCTTCAGCCGATTCGTTTGATCCAATATCTAGATTTGGCTCGACTCCAGCTTGAGAAATTCCTACTTGTTTTTTCAATTTACATGCAAGCAAAGAAAGTGAGAGACTATGAGTTATATAAGTGGAGTTTAAACAAATAAAATCAAAGATTCTTGAACTTAAAAATTCTATGGAATAAAAACTATTGGAAATATATGATAAAGAATTTAGGGAATGTCTATGCAAGATGTCTATTGGAAATATATTTATAAGAAAACAAATTGAGGTGTTAATAAAAGTCCTAAACACACACATGAGAGAGAGAGAAGAAAAAAGCATGTACCTTGCTTCTTTCTATGATAATTTTCCAAGTTTTGTTCACACCTCTTTTGTTCTTCTTCTTTTGACAATTTTTGTTGAGACACATTTTTTCTTTTTCTTTGTTGTCCCATTTTCTTCTTCAACTTAAAGATGACTCAAAACAAGTCCTCTACCAACTTAGTTAAATTCTCCTCCAAATTTTTCCTTGATTGCTAAAAATGAAAAGTTGTCTCTCCAATATTTGCCTCCTTAATAAATGTGCAAAAACCTCTTCTCCAAAATCTGTGCTCCAAGTGATATAAATGAGAATTAATCTTGCTATTTGATATCCAGAATAATGAAAAATAAGCTTCTATTTATATGCATATGGGATGGGAAAAAAATAATTCTAGTATACATGGAGTAACTAGATCCTAGTTTAAATGAATCAAGTAGTAAACAAACACGTTATTTCATTGTGAAGTTTGTTGTTATTTAATACATAGGTATGCACAACATATCTAGTAATTTTAGAATTTTTTTAAAGTGTCAAAAATGTATAATAGAGGTATAATTTGAATTGAATTTTCTTAATTATATTTGAATTGAATTTCAAGTTACTTGTCAAAAATGTATAATAGAGGTATAATTTGAATTGAATTTCAAGTTACCTGTCAAAAAATTATATTTTGTTCTCAACTCAATGGTTCATGTTGCTTAAGTCATTTTTTAAAAAATATTTATTGTGATCAACATGAATGAACTTAATTATAAATTTGCATTGATTTCCTAAAATTCTACTAGAGAACAAATGTATATTGAATATAAGGAAATGTAAGTTGTAAGAGATCATCAAATAAACAAACATATATACATATATTGAATATTTAAAGCAAATGAGGGGTTGGGGCCCTAGCTTGGTTGGCTAAATCTTTCCTATAGCAGGAGGTTGGTCACAAGTTCTAGTATCCCCCACCCCCGTGGTACCAGAGGTCGTATCGCACCAGCGCCACCAGTCACGTTAAAAAGTTTACCAGGTGCACTGCAGTTTATAGGGGGCGTGCTACCCGATTCCTGCAGTCTAAATATATATATATATATATATATATATATATATATATATATATAAAGCAAATGCATACATATATCATGTGTAAACATGTAACCATAAGTAAACATGTGTACATACATGTAAAGAGATTCAATGTATAAACATAACACATATTATAAGAAAAGAGGAAAATGTATGTATATATCATATAAGAAAATGTATGTACATATCATATAAGCAAATTAATGTAAATTACAGATCATCAAATGTTAAATACTAATGATCAAAAAATAAGAAAATGTATGTATATATCATAGAAGCAAATGTAAGTTAGAGATCATCAAATCTCAAATACTAAAGATCATCATATAAGCAAATACATGTACATAGTAAAGATCAAAAATCTAGTGTGTAGGGCCTAATACGAATGTCGACTCCTAGTCGAATGACCATCTGAATGAGAACGGTCCTGCTCTGATAGATGTGCTGAGGCCTGCAAATAAAATTGTGTATAGAATGTGTTAAATACATATAATTTATATTAAATAAATTTTATGAAATTTATTTCTAAATGAACTTGTATTTTTAAATATCTATCTAGATCTATGCATACATAAATATTGCATTTAGATATACACGTGTATATATAAAAATTTAAAACTCACATGTCCACTAGCAGCAGATTCATCCATAGAGTCACGTCGATCATGTAGACGATTTGGACCAAGGCTAGGAGTGACATGAGGTATGTCCACCTGTAACAATATATATACATATATATCAACTTACATGAATATCTAGTTAAAAAAAAAAAATTAAAATAATTAAAAAGGAACTAAAACATGCACATGCACACATACATGCACATCATCTAATATCGGATGACCTAAGTCCTATGAAATGGTCGCCTCCACCATATCCACCAAACGGTCAAGCGACGAATCAACATCTACATCCATCTAATCTATCCCATGTCATGCCAGAAATGATGAATGTAGAGGACTATGAAGGTGAGATGGCATCGGCAATGATGAACCAAAACCAATCAACATATCCATAAAACCCATAGTCTGTGCAACTACCGAATGAACAATAGGTGGATAGTGATGCGCACTAGTGCTCGGTTGAGAGTGATGGGACCCTGGAGCTGAACGGAATCGATGTGCCAAACTATCTTTGACATGCTCTATACCGATCCCATTGTCTGAGGCAATGTGGGCATATGCCTCCAATAGGTCCTCAGCCAAACAATGCAAAGTCATGAGTGCCATATCTCCTATAAGTGCATCAAGCTATGTAGGATTAGGGATGTTGGCCACTGCAAAAGGATCCATGGTGATCTACTGTGTTGAAAATGGCATGGATCGAGAATGTATGGACATCAAATACTGACCTACATGATCATCAGATACCCTAGTGGTGGCATCTGCAAAGTCACCTATAGTGTCAATTGCTTCCTTTTGGGAAGCAACGACAACCTCATCTACTATGGGGGCTAGAGTTGGGGTGAGAGTAGGAGACCTCTCGCCAACCAATACCCTAAACACTGGGGCTGGTCTATCTGCTCAACAATAGGTGGGCCTATCAGAAATCCTACCATGCCCTTGACCAGTATATGGTGGAATGTCTAGGTAGTTAACTTTGAGGCCCAAATGGACCTCACCATACAACTATTGAACAAAATATAATGGAATCTAGTCATTGTTTGGGTATTGACCATGTGCTGCAAGAAATAATGGGTAGATCAATTCAGCCATAGCACGATTGACACATCTAGTGACCTGGTATCCCCTAACCTTATGTACATTTTGATAAAAAGGAAAACAAGTGTTTTTTTATCATTTGTTTGGTCACACTATCCTGTATTTTTTTAAGGGGAACATCACCATGTACTTCTTCCCACATGTGGGAAAGAATAGCAGCTAAGTCTATCTGGGGAAAATGCACTAGTCCACTCAAGTTCATCTCTTAGTTTTTCTAAACTATGTAATATTGGCATGCATGGTTCAAAATATATCCATGGGTTTGCACCCTGTGCTAATGAATCTCTCAATTTTTTAATCTCATTAGTGGTATTTGCAAACAAGGAAGCTGGAGGAGGAACATGATCTGCATTTTCCATGTTATATATATGTATGTACACCAAAAGAGCAATGAGACCTTTGTAAATAATATATCTAGATAAAGGGAATACAAATCTAAAACATTTGTAATAATTCATCTACTCATCAATAATATTTTCATACCATTAACAAAAAAACATTCAAAATCTATCATAGTTTTAATAATTTCAAAACATTCAAATTACTAGATTGCACACAAAACATAATCTAAAACAATTCTAAAATTTAAATTTAAAACATAATCTAAAATAGTTCTAAAATTTAAATTACTAGATTGCACACAAAGCATCATTACTTAACATTGGTGGTCATGTAAAATCAATCCAATCATTATTGAAGGCACAAATAAGAGAAGAAAATGAGACAAATGAAGATGTCCCTTATAAGGTTCAATGTAATGATGGAAAATAAAGATGAAAAGTATTGAGGACCTATATTTTATTTTAATGGCATAATAAGATAGTTCCCTCTACTAGCAAATGAAAAATTGTATGTGCTTTGAATTGTGTAATTATTGAAATTCGCGCCCTATGATTTGATAGAAATTAGGATATATCAATTGATCTATATGCAAACATATCAACTAATTGTAAATCTATTATAAGTGACATAAAGCCTCAATGTCTCATTTGTATTAAAATATGGGTATGATCTGGCTATTTTAAGGCCCAAAATTTCATGTGTTAATAGCATAAACATATAACATTAATTTTTTTGGGAGTTTGTACCAAATACCTTTTTCCAAACACAACTTTTGTTTAACATACCTCAAGACTTATGAATGAAATTAAAAATTTCCTAACTTAAAGACCATCAAGGAAGGTCTTAATGCCATATGTGGCTTCCTTTGCCTATTATATAAAATTCAACTAAAATACCTTTTAAGAAATAGTTCCACAAAATTAGAGGGTTCCAACCATGTTTTCAATTATTTTAAAACTATTATTTTAATATTTTTTTATTTTTAAATAAATATATAAATTTCTTACATTATTTTGAATTAAAATGATAATAGTGGACATAAATTACACAAAATTGAATGTTATTAAAATTTTGGTTAAAAAGTAAGAAGGTTAACCTTTAAAGCCATTGAGGAAGGTATTGAGCTACTACAAGTGGTTTATCCATGAAGGGCTTGAAGTCTCATAAAGAAAGTAAATACAAGAGGAAGGAAAATATAGATGATTTCCTCACAAGTATATAAATGTTTCTACTTGATTATTTATTTCATCCTAGAAAGAAACTATAAATGTTGTTTATCCTATAACTTTTATCGTATTAATAATCTTAGATGCATGTGACTTGTTAGCTTCCCTTTTCATTTACTCGTGTAATTTAAGAAATCTATTATTAGAGTTGCACATGAGAAAAAAATGAGCTCCCCTCCACTAAGGGCTTATTTTTTTCTTATACCAATTTGAGAATTTTATTATTTCAATTCTTAATCCTAATCAAAATGTGGTGAAGGGGAAATAATACCCATCCAATAAGTGTTCCCCAATCCCTTGAAAAGGAAAACTTGTGTATTATCCAACTTGGCTATCATTGTTAGGATTCTAGCTTCTAGTTCTACTATTTTTACAATACTACTAGAGCTTAGATTGATGGCTCACTTCTCTCTCCTATGGATGGGGATCCCTCTAAGATTGGTTGTTCCACCTCTTCGAATGAGATTAGTAACAAGGTTTATGAGTGTGTTAAATAGGGGAAGAGGTTGGGTATATAATGTACTTTAGACATGGTTGTTGAATGCAAAATTATTTAGACCATGAGAGGGTTGAAAAATTTAAAAAGAATTGGAAGACAACTATAATCTATAACATAGCATCCTTAAATGGTTCAAATTTTAAATGAAACAATGAAAGAAAGAATAAGTAAACAAATATTATTTGAAAATTATTTGAAAATAATTGGGTCCATAAAAATATCTAATTTAATAGTTGTTAACATAAATGAACTTCAAAATAGGATTATGTAAGTGAAAAAAAAGTTCTATTGCCTTCATTGAACCTAAATTTATCTAGTTAAGATATGTCTAAAATTAAGAATTCACACTAGAATATCAATATTCCATAAGAATCTCATAAAGAGGATGAATTTAATGGAAGATAATATAAAATCCTCCATGTATGAGGATGAATTTGATCATTACATTATGAGTGAATCATCTCAATTATATATCCAAGAACATCAAAAAATTATAGATTGGAAAGCAAAATAATCACACATTTATCATATTTTTATATGTATAAAGTTTAGATACCATCAAACTTATTTAAACTTATAGATTGCATAAAGCTATAAATTGAATTGTTAAAACTAATTTATTAATAATCAAATCTAATAAAGTTTGACTTCATATTGCATACTTATTATAAATATCTCACTAATCTAGCCATACATTTTATATATGTTAAAAAATATATAATAACAATTTATACAACTTCTAATTATGATAATAAATGTAGAATCAAACATGACCCAAATGTAGGCTAAAGACAAGAATATTAATTAATCTATACAATTATTTTGAGTTTGGTTTAATAGAAATTGTAAAAAATTATAATCATGAAAAAAAACAATGAATAAACTAAGGATCATTTTAACAATGGTGAATTAGTGCCTAAAGATTGGCCTAAAAAATTATAATATTCAACATTCTCATCACAAATGATATATGAAAACTAAGGATCATTTGGTTACATATTTTCATAGATTTAAAATTTGAATATTTATTACTATAACATGTTCTTACAATTAGAATCTTAAATAATATTGTAATAATTTATTATGTCTTTGAAATTTGTTTTGTGGATTTTAATATTGTTTTTTAAATTTAACTTCTAGAGTAAGTAGAATTGTATGCGACACCTTAAAAATATTCAAGTAATTTATTTTTTCCTTAAAACTACGATTATTTTTCAATTAAATAGATTATTGGTTGTATTTAGATTTCAAAATTGGAAATAGTTTAAATTTATAGAACCATATTATCCTTTGATACAAAAAGCTATGTCAAGGATTATTTGTATCTTCCTCATAATTATGTTTCACATATTGAATATTTCAAGGAGGATTGTGTGGATGATTTGGAAGTTGAAGCAAAGATTGGTTGAGATCGACAAAGGATATTTTGTTAAACTCCAAAATCCTAAGAATAGAGAAGATGGTGAGTCATATTTTAATAGACCTTATCTTCACTCCTATTCAAATGCAACCTCTCCAACCAATATATTGGATTGCAAAATAAGTAATAGATATATATATATGAACTTACTCCTAATCCTCCTCCATTTACCCCACCATTAGATATGCATATTGGTATTCACCTACTCAAGTCTTATGAGACCCTAGGTGGCTTTGTGAATACATCAAAAATATTATGCATGATGTCTAAGAATTTAATTGCGATGGATTGATATATTCCAAGAATTTATAAATCATGTACATATTCATATATATGTATTTGTTTGAGTGTTTAAAATTAGTTATAGAAGTTTATAGAAGGCCATATATGGCCCACTTTTTTAATTAAATTTAGTTATGAATTTTAATTTTTTGGATGTGCATTTAGATTTAAATTTACATGCCAAAGTCACAATGTCCTACTCTTGATTAAATTCCTACAAGAAATTAAGGAACTTGGGATCTACCCACCTCCCAATGGTCTTGGAATGGATGCATTTAGATGGAGAAGGATTTCAGAAGGCTCATGGTACTTGTGGACCCCTCAAAGCAATGATATATAACACATGAACTTTATTTATGAAATTTGGTCTTTAGTTGTTGGCTTCTAGTATGAATGTTATCTATAAGGTAGAATTCTTAGTTGAGACTCTCAATCTTCCATTGTTGGTTTCTAGTGTGATTATAAAATATGAGCCAAGTATTACTTTCTAATGTTAATTATTGAAAGAACGTATATAAATTATTCTCATCTTAATTCTCATACATAATTGTCTTAGTCAATTTCTCAATGTATGAGTTCCATATATTTGTAAATTTTCTTAATATAAAAACATGTTTTATTTCATTAATTAACCTATCTATTCCATTTAAAAAGGATTCTTTTATTTTAAATTATAAGTATATAATTCAAAATTAATTAGTAATTCAAGATAGAGTACACACAATTTCTTTAGTTAAAATAAAATAATATTCTTATTTCCATGAGAGTTATGTGCAATGGTAGCTTGATGTCTCAGAAATATTTCTTTGATACATACTAATATTTTATCATTACATTATGAGTGAATCGTCTCAATTATATAGCAAAGCACATCAAAAATGTATAGATTGGAAAGAAAAATAACCACACATTTATCATATTTTTATATGTATAATGTTTCTACCATCAAACTATTTATACTTATAGATTAAATTATTTTTGAATTTGGTTATTTGGGTTCAAAATTCCATGCTATAGGATTTTCTTGTGTTTTCACTGTATTTTCATGTGTCTAGCTATGTATTTTATAGGTGTAGGAATTTTAGAGGAAGGCAAGGTTGAACAAAATGCATAAGGATGAGATGGAGCCTTGTTTACCTTAGGATTTGGTTGAAGCTCTGTTTGGGCATAATCGAGGGGTGGTTGGTCCTCTTGTAGACATGACTAATTTAGAATGTCTTTTCAAGAGAAATTTAGAGAAGATTGGTAGAGACAAGAATCATGTGTTAGAGATGGATTAGTTGGAGTTATTTGCCTCTACCATTCTCTTGAATCTAAAAATAAGAATCATGTGTTAGACATTCACCTCTTCGTATTCCTTCTAATAATTTAAAAATATGAATCTAAGGTTCAAGTTCAAAAGATTATAGGAACCCTTTATTCCCTTTGATCTCAAGTTTGGAAACTTCATTAGAAAGGAACTAGGTTCATTCATGGAAAAGGATAAGGTTGACAATAAGATATAGTTCCTTGAAGAATTTTGGATTCAAGTTGTTGTGAAATGATAGATCTACTAATTTTTTTGGGAAAATGACCCTCTTTATTAGATACATTGCCACTATTGGTGGAGTATTTCTAATTGGATGTTATTTTTCTAACTTACAACTATATTTTTCTTGTTGTTGTTCCATGCCAATATGATTGATCCTTTTTTGTCTCTTTTTTGTCTCTTTATTGTCTCTTTATTGTCTCTTTATTGGTCTTTGTAAAAGGGTGGGGCCCTTTCAAAATTTCTATTTCTAATTCATAAATTCAACCAGAAGTATTTACCCTAAAATTAAAATATAAATTTAAACTTTAAAATAGTCTTTTTTGATATTATATAATTTATCCTTGACATGTATTTAATTTATAAATCCTATTATTTTTTTATGCTTAATTTCAAAATTTTAATGCTCTCAAGTATAGGTTACAAGTGCATTCTTTACATTTTTTTCTCTTTCTTTTGTACTATTTTGTATGGGTGTCTTATATGCATTTCCTCAAACATATAATTTTGATTTCAATTTAGTTTTCTTGCAAGATTTAAACTTAAGCTTGTACTTAAAAAATATCATGTTATCCTTGCAAATGGATTTGTTGAAAAGGCTTTAGAAACTTTCAAGCAAATGCAATTGGCAATTGTCAAGCCAAATTCCACAACCTTCCCTCTACTTGTGCCAAAATGGGAGCTTTGGACAGGGTATGGACATAAATCAAATCATCAAGGGGTAATTTTACCAAATGTTGTAGTTGCAATTGCAAGTGCCCTGGTAGACATGTATGCAAAATGTGGAAGGCACGTGAACTGTTTGATATAATGCGTCAAAAAAAATTGTTAACAGGTAAGGATTTAGAAACATTTAAGCAAATGCAATTGGCAGGTGCCTGGTAGAAATGTATGCTAAATGTGGAAGCACAGACAAAGCATGTTAATTGTTTGACAAATTTTTTAAATGGGTATGCAAAATATTTCAAGAAAATGGAATTACCAACTACTACCCATGCCAAAATTGGAGCTTTGAAACATGGTATGAACATTCATCAAAGCATAATAGAAATTAAGTTCATTGAAAAGGCTTTAGAAACTTTCAAGAAAATGCAATTTCAATTTCAAATCTATTGTAAATTTCAACCATTTCACATTTCAGATTTTCCATTTAGGGTTTAAATTTTTGTCAAAATAAATTCAGTTTGAAACGCAATTTCAAGTTCACCAACCTAGTGCTCACTATGGAGGTCAAGGTTGATGAACTTGGCTTTCAAGTTGGTGCACATTTTTCCCCTGGGTTTGTCGTCCTTCATCTTTCATGTTCACCCGCTGTTCACATTTGCCACAACAAAAAAAGTCACTATGAGCAGTGTGTATGATGTAGTGACAAATTTTTTATTTGATATGCCCTAATTTAGAGGGTTTGACTGAACCCCCATTCGATCGAACCCAATAAAATATGATTTTTCCCTATAGTCGTTGATGGGTTCGGTCAAACAGGGGGTTCAACTGAACTTATATGTTTGGTCGAACATCTAAGAGGGTTCAGTCAAACCTATAAGTTCGATCGAACCCCTTGATATAGTGAAAACCAAAAAAATGATAATTCCTTCATCCTTATAATTGTAAACCACTATTATGCTTTAACCCTCCACCTATGTCTGAATTGTAATTTGTTTCACTTCGAAACTTGATTAAAGAAAAAATATTCAATAAAAAACTATCTAACCAATTGGAAGCACTAGATATCAGAGTTTCAAATCTAAATTCAAAATAATTAGAATTTTATTTTTCATGGAAAAAAATTTATGTGTTATACGGTGAGCATCACTCCTTAAAAATGTTGTTTTCTAAAAAAAACTATTTTTTGAAGGAGATGAAAAAAGAAGTAAAATTTGATTCCAAAAATTTTGAAAAAAATATATTTAGAATCTACAGAAAAAATGTCACAAATCACTAGTTTGCATCATCTTCAAATTCCTCGTGGTTTAGCCGCTATAGGTGCCCAAAAGTGAAGATTTAGTTTAAAAAAATCAATTCAATGTCTAGTTTGGCCAAAAATTGTAAACCAGTATTGTGGGATCACCCACTAGTAAAACACATTCATCTTGAACACCCAATTTACCTTCCATGCATAATGACATATTGAACTCACTCTACACTACACCAAATCATGAACACTATTGAATTATGAAAGATATAAACAATAGAAAAAACTTCCCAAATCCACAAGACCAAACATCAACTCGTAGAGAAATATGAATAAAATACATTTCTCATAGAAACTACTACAAACAACATTGCAAACTTAGTTCATACACTGGTGAATACATCTCTTTCTGCACATCGATCCAAAGGCCCAAATTTTGGATATAAAATCTTTGAACGCCTCTGATCAACATATCTAAACTGCACAGGAATATCTTCAACCTAGAAGAAATGTGGACAAAAACCACAACATAACTTTGTCACCTAGAATACCATTGCAACACTCTATTTCCTCTTTTTATCAAATTTTCTCAAAAGCACTTAGAAACCAAGCACCATAGACACATCCTCATCATCTTCAGCACTTTCAAAACCATAGACAAGAGCTTATCAAAGAAATATTAGAGGTTGACACCAGTAGCTTTACTAATGACAACATAATGCAACTAATCAAAGCACCAACTACACTCTTGCAACCATCTCACTCAAATACAAACATCAATGGAAAAACACGCTTGTTGAAATTAATGACAACAACAACTGCTCATACTTGCAACAATCTCCCACTTTGTCATTGATGGCAACACATGATGTAAAATTTAACCATCAAAGACACAATAGCTTTGTACCATACCAATTTCCTTTTCTCTTTTCTCACCCTGAATAATGTATCTTTTATGCATTGTTCTCTCTCCCTTTGACATCACTTCTAATGAATCCCTCTCTCCCTTATGAATTTCACATGATTCTCTCTCCCCCTGATAACTTGTTTTTTTCTCACATGATTCTCTCTCCCCCTTTGACATCAATGGAAAAGGGCATAATGTTTGTATTATTTTATTTGTTTCCTTTGGCGTCAAACAAATTGCTTTCAACTACTACAACACCTTTTCTTTACTACTCTGAACACTTCCCCTTAGGAGCACACACCAATCTGCACCACATTAGCTACCACTACCTACTCCCCCTGAGAGGTGGCAACCAACATCAATCTAGATAAAGAATGAATCTTGAGATCCACTGGAATGATGCATCTCCTTATGCATCTAGTTCAAAGAAGGAGGGGCAATAACCCCTAACTTCTCCTAGAGATACTCAAAAGTATCCTTAGGAAGAGCCTTAGTGAATATACCACCAATCTAATCCTTTGTAGGCACTTATTCAAGCTTTACTTCATTCTCCACAACCTTCTCTCTCAAAAAGTGACATCTGATTGAAATATGTTTCAAATGTTCTTGAATGCATCACTAGATTCTTTGAAATTTTTATTGCACTTGTATTGTCACAATAGATAGAAATAGGCTTATCATACAACACTCTGATATCCTTCAATGTTTTCCTCATCCACAACACTTATGTGTAGCAATATGTTGTTGTAATGTATTTATCCTCTATAGTAGATAAAGAAATTGAATTGTGTTTCTTACCTAGCCATGATACCAATCTACATCCAAGAAATAATGCACCACCACTTGTACCTTTTCTGTCATCCACACAACCATGGTTGTTATGTCATTCAGTTGCACATTAGGAAAGATAGGAACTTGTTTTAAAGCACTTTGAATCATTTTATGATAATGAGGGTAGGCTTAAATAAGATCCCATAAGGATATCTTAGTAGGGGTATTCTTTACTTGTTCAACAAGATCATACTCATTTCCATTGTGTAAAGGCAAACAAGGGGCACTAGGAAAGATAGGTTGAGGTAATGGGAGGGATGTTGGAGTTGTTTGTCTTGGTTGCAAACTATTTCTAGTGTTATATGTATGAGCAACAATATTATATTGGTGTGAAACATTATTCTTAGGTGGTTCGAGGATGAGGATAGGTTTGGTTTGAGTTTGTGGTTGGTTTGAGGTTGGCTAAAGGATAAGTTTAGACTCAAGAGACTACTTCAAGGGATAGCTAATGTGCATAGCCTCATAAGTCTTATCCTTATTTTCATGATATCTTAATGAAGGTGAGTCTAATGTCACTTCATCATCTTCATCTAAGGAAACCATATCACTATTTTCAATGTTGTCATTTCTTGCACCATGATATCTTCTCTAGTAGGAGAGTCTTTAAGAGAGCAACACACTAGATGTTCACAACATTCAATGGTTGGTTCCTCTAAAATAACTTCATCACAAGTAGGGGAGTCATCTATGGTTGTATTTTATTACTTCTCAATGATGGTATCCTCTTGTTCAATGATGTTATACGTAGTAAGGGAATAGAAACAAATAGGATTCTCATGGAACTCAATGAGTGGATCTTCTAACACCAAAATATCTTGGTCACAAATAGGAGAGATACTAGGAGAAGACCAAATTTGATTGTCATGATTGTGTACTATTGTATTCTATTTCACTAAAGTATTCTCATAATGGGGGAGATGAACTTTTTCATAGCATGCTTAGAAAGGTAAGATACTAACATTGTTTGACTAAAAATGAAAAGTACTTCTAACCATCTTATGCAATGCTTTGAGAATGTAAACAATGTATATCAAAAGATGAAAATTACTTTTATCCAATTTATGCAAAGCTTTAATAATGAAAACAATGTGTATCCAAAAATGAAAAGCACCTTTATCAAACTTATGAAAAACTTCATGAATGTAAACATTGTGTATGCAAAAGTAAAAAGTACTTTTATCCATATTATGGAAAGCTTCAGAAATGTAAACATTGTGTATGAAAAAGTGAAAAGTACTTTTATCCATATTATGCAAAGTTTTAGAAATGTAAACATTTTTAGACCTGACGATTTTTGCTACTGAAATGATTTTGGAATGATTCAAAAATGACTACACTAAATGGATGCTTTTGACTTAGATGCATAAAACATAAGTTCTTGAAACTTTCTAGACTGATACTATAGGTTACCAACAAGCCTAGAAAGTACCAAAAGTCACCAGAAAGTTCAGAAAAGATTGTTTTTATAGGCCTCGAAGGACTCATTCGCCCAGATGGGAATATTAGTCCCACTTAGGGTTTTTGACAGGTTCAAAAAATGAAAAGAAGACAGCAAATAATACCCAAAAATTTGGGAGAAAGACCTATATAGGGATTAAATCTCCTAGGTGGGAAAATGAGTCCCAAATTAGGGTTTTTAAGCCTCAATCAATAAATTCTAAGTTAATTGTAATGTGTCTCTAGGTTGTATGCTCATTTGACTATTTACAATTACAGATTTCCAATGAAATTTAACCTATATGCACTTTTCACTAATATAATATTTATAAGTCAATTCAACTAATACAAATCTAATGAAAAGTTAATGCAATCTAGATCTAGGACTTACAAAGTTCTCCAAATTAGAAATTAAAGGGTTCAAAGGTTGAGTTCACCAAAATGATTAAACAAAAATAGGGTTCCACCTTTTGGGAGATGGAACTGGACCTATTTCACACTTTAATCATTGGGAAACCAAGATCCCTCAACCAAGTGACTCGATTGAGCGATGGACTAAAGGTTTCCTTGTGTGATTAAACTGGGTTTCACCATTAAATGAAGCTTCAAAGGAGAAATCCAAACACTCATGCATAAAACCCTAGAAACTTGAAAGCATGAAATCATATTAATAATTAGAATGAAATAGAAAAGTATTTGGAGGATTGGAGAGGCCAAAACAAGTTTTGTAAACCCTAGAAATTTTTGTTTCAGATTACACTAGGATTAATACACCAAGTTGGGAAATTTAGTCCCATTATATGGTTTTCAGGGCAAGATCTAGGATTCTTTGAGAGTTGATCAAGATCTGTCGAACGGTGATCAGAAACTGTAATGAAACTAATACGCTAGGTTGTGCGTATGAGTCCCACTCTAGGGTTTTCTGAGTCTTCCACACCCGGATCTGACACTGTTGAATGTTGTTGAAAGGCTATATCAAGGACTAAATCACTAGATTGGGTGAATGAGTCCCATTCACCTAAATCTACAAAATACATATCACAATATAGAGAGAAAAAAATGTTGTTTTGTTAGTGGATGGGATCTACCTTAGTCAGATCCCATTTGAGTAATTAAACTTTGAAATGAGTTGAAATAACATGAAGGAATGATGAATGAACAAATGAATGTAACAACTCACCAAACCTTGTTGAATCCTTGGAGTGTAGATCTGGAGCTTATATGAATTGTCTTCAATGGATGTAGATCTTGATCATGAAACTTGATATGGCTTTGAATGCATGAACTTGGATCACATATGCTACATCAACATGCTATCTCACAAACACACATGATGCTTGACTCTTGAATTGATGCCCCAAAATGCTTGATAATCAACTCTCAAATTCCCTTGAATGCTCTTGAATGAATACTTGAAGGCTCTAGATCTTGGAATAATGATTCTAGCTCTTAGGTGCTTGCTCTTAGATCTTCTTCTTAGGTGAAATAATGACTTGAAACCTTAGTTATGTAGGAATTCCATCTAATTTACCATTTATTAGATACCAAATTCTGACATTCACAAAATTTGAATTGAAAACCCTGATTTTCCACTCAAACCCTAAAAAGGGCCCCAAATGAGACTCATATGACTAAGGTGGCGTATGGTTCCCACCCTAGATTTTCGAGGTGAGAGAATGTCAGGGGATTGAAATATTAAATGTATTTATTGAATTTGTTGGGATTTTAGTTTAAATAAGCCTTAAGATATGTAATAAAGGGTATTAAGGGCCTATTAATGATGATTTGAAGGTCATGAATGCAAGAGGGACCAAAATTTAGTGTGAAAATTATAAATAAATACACTTTACAAACCTAAATTAAGGAAAAAATAGGTCCATTTAGTTTAAAAGGGCCCTAGACTTAATGTGAATATGTAAAACACATTGAAACACTAAATCAAGGCAACATTAGGCTTAGTTTAATATTAATTATTCCCAAATTAAGTAAGAAAAAGGGATACTTTTTCCGTTACTACACCTCCATTACATTTTATTGACAATTTTAATTTTTACTTATTTTATGTTTATTTTGATATGAATGTTTTTAACATGATAATATATTAAAATCGATTTATTTTTGTGTTAGGTTTGGCTCATAGTAATTTCTATGATAATAATAGATTTTGAAAAAGCTATGATAAGCACAACAAGAATAGTGTTTCCAATGGAAAAATTACATGTGTTCTTTTTTCATTTTTGCTAATGCATTTTTCGTAATACTTATATTTATATGAGTTTTAACATATTGTACATTAATCGTTATGAGAAGCAAATAAAGGATTTTGAATTCAAGAGGCTAAAAATAACAATTTAAATTTTGGGCATAATTAGGTGGGATAAGGGCATTGGGTGCCCTAGTCTAGCGCTTTTTAGCTTTTTAAAAGTCAATTAAACAAATATTTATTTTAGTTTATTAGATTTAATTTAATTTCTTGAAAACAACAATTCAATGAGTAAATAATAAGCATAATTAGACACATGCACTCAACAGAGTTCCAAACATAGAGAGTGTATAATTTAATATTTCTCACACTCATTTTCCTTTTCAGTTGCCAGTTTTTCTCGTTCACTAAAAATAGTGTAAATATAAATAAATTATTGTTTACAATTCTGAGTCATCTGGAAAATAAAATTAGAATTCAAATAGTTAGTATGGAGACCAAAGAAAGCAAATAAGTCAGGTCAGAGGAGAAATGGACTATTATTATTTCATCCACTAATTAGTTATGTGGGCTTTACTTTCTATTAAGATTGATTAGAATGCTTAGACCCTACAAAAGAAAGGAGGAACAATTAAATGAATAGTGAGGTGCTATTTGTTTAGCAATAGAAGTGCACGCAATAGCTCAGATATTTCAAAGTTGTTGTTGCATCTCCACCATTACTCAAACCAGAGTGCAAAAAATAGGAGTTGACATTTTTAACATCAACTAATGGAGAGCCTCAAACTTAACGGAAAACAAACCCCCATCTCTCTTTCACAACAAAGAAAAGTGTATCTTCTCAGCTATGACGTTGTATATGTAGCTATCAGACTACACATTTGACCGTGTTTATTAATTTATTTAAAATAAGAATTCAATGTATTTTGTATTTTCAATTAATTAATAAATGCAATCAAATGTGTAGTCTGATGGCTAGGTAGACATTTCCCTCAGCTGTCTGATTGAAAAGAACAATGGTAATAGAGAATGCTTCGATATAGAGGGGGATGCAATGGCCAATAAAAGAATAAACACATTTAAAATATTAAGAATGAAGCTACAAAGTAGGCAGTGATTTAGTGCCCTTATTTTTAGAGATAAATCATCCTAACTACTATCATTACCTTAAATCACTATATATCTCTTTACATTTACACTATCATGTACAAGAGTTCTTTTAAGTCATGATTATAACAAACATGACCCTAATCCACTCTAAAAAATTAAATATCCTATTGCTCATTTTGTAGCATTTAGAAATAAAAATGTAGACTCAAAGTTATATTTTTTTATATGTTAGGGATTAGTGAAAGGTGAAATTATTGTAGTTGGAAAAAATATTACTTGAGTTTTATGTTAGGTGGTGTGGATTTGGTGACAATGCACCCTAGGATTTGTACAAAGTGGCATTTTGGAGTTGGAAAAACACATTGTAGCACTTGCACTAGGTGGTATTATATTGTTGAACTAATGTCATGACTTTTATATTATGCCAAGATATGCAAAGGAAAAATAAATGAATATTGATAGAAAATAAATTCTTGCTTGATTGAGAAATTTTAGTAAAGTCAATAGGAGCTCAAGAAAGTAAAAAAATCATATTTTCTGGAGGCTTTTATCTTTTATTTTTTGAATCACCTTCGATTATTGGGAAAATTTTCTTCCACGGTGATGTATTTCCATTTAATTCACACAATTGTTTGATAAATTTTTACTAACTCATTAATTGAGCATATCCAAATCTATATCAAATTCAACTAATAATTTTGAGCTATTATAATATGCGGTTATTATAAATTGAATAGTTTAATGAGGAAGTAAGTGATAAGTGTTGGAGTTGAATCAAAATTATAATTAGATATGATGAAATATTAAGAGAAGCACAATTATATTATTCAAATAATTCTTATTTTTTAGTTCATTATTGTATGTTGTCTTTCCCATTTTTATGGGAAGATGCTTTTCTCTTCCAAATTAGAAACTAAAGTCTTGGGAACTAGATTCATAGGTCATTTTTATTAGTGGTGGTCCTTATGAATTTGTGCACTATGATCTCATTGACCTAGATATGCCTATATTTATTTAAGGAAGTTAGATTTTTTATACAAAAGGAATGAACCACCAAGAGTACATCATTGGTTTTCCTATAAACTTAATCTCTATGTTTAATCAATGCAACTATAAGGTTATTCTGATTTCATCATTAAATATCACATATTTGGTGCTTTCCTATGACTAATTCTTTACCTCTTTTCCTTTTACGAATCACCCAACTTACACTACCATTGGATTGCATGTAAGGAACCTTAGAAGCATATTAAGATCTCATCCAAAATTTGGAAGAAGTGGAGGAGGAGTGTAGTGTGATAGAGAGATAGATATGGTGATCAAGTAATTATCTACAAAATTATATATTTTTCTTTGTTACTCTTCAACCATGGGCATGCTTTGCAATGCTCACTTGCATATCCTTTCATTGATCTATAAATAATTATCAAATAGTTTGAATGCATATCATAAAATGTCTCAATGTATGTGGCAATTAGGTAATAGAAAACTCATATTTATGTGATGTGTAGAATCATTTCATTGTTAGAGCCCTTTTAGTCTAATTGTAGCCACTTGAATATTGTTTATGATGTATAAAGAGCATGGTAAGTAAACAATTTATGCATGTTACACCATTTCCCTACTCAACTCATAATTTATGTTCTTACTCTTTGGAAAAGTACAAGTCCTGTTCTTATCAAGGTCTTTTATTCTTATTTCACCCACTAATCAATTTTAATGTGGCATGTTCCTTCTCCCATGTCTAGTTTTTTGTTCCCCTTGTCACTAACTACTTAATTTTAATTTACTTCATTTAGAAGTAGTCCTTCAAAAGAATTACATCTTTTCTTTGACTATGTTCTTTCATTTAAAAACATAAAATATCCAGAATCCACAATATTAAATCTTGCATGCTTCTAGATTTAATTGCATAAAACGTTTTCCACCAAATTTTCACATCACATTTCATGATCCATTATTAGGATGTAGAGAGTAAGGGTTGACAAATTTTTTTGACTACTTGCTACATCCTAATGCTAGATCATGGAGTGTAATATAAAATGTTGATGGAAAATGATTTACATGATCAAATATAAAAACATACTAGATCTAATATGCTCTTTCAAGTCATAAGATTTCACAATATTTTCATTATGATGATCAAATTTCATTCATTTTCTTATGATAAATTGGGCACACAAATTCAGTGGTATAAATATAGTTTGATTATAACTATAAAATGAGTGATGTGATCTATTATGCTCAGAGAAGCCATTTGTAATACATGAATGAGGCTCAAGCTCATTTCTGTTTATTTCATAGAGCAATTACAACTAATTTGTCATGTATGGCAAACATCAAATGTATCATAATATAGTGTAGTATATTCATTGATTTCAATTTTAGAATCAATTTAAGAACAAGTTTTGTGGATGTTATAAAAATTTCTAATACCAAATAACCATGTGTCCTTTTCGATTTCTTATATTAATTTCATTCTTAGCTTTAGCATTTTTTGAGAACATTGAATGAGATTGTTTTAATGTTTATGTTCAACTTATTTCTTCACATAATTCTTCTATCATATTGTGGAGAACTTGTCTACTATCATGAAATACGAATTGAGATAAGAATTTAAAATCCTCATATTTGATTAAATACTATGTAGCACTTGATAAGCACTTGCATTTACAATCATAAGCTTAGCTTTACAGAATCACTCCATAAGAGAACCATTCCTGTGAATGAACTTTGAAAAAATATAAAACTAAACACAACTAAACACCTTGCAATAAAAAGAAGAAATTTTTTATTAATAATTTTATTGTTGAATGATAGATGACATTTATGATCCATTGAACCCAATAGTTATTCAAATATAATTATCTAATTTTCAGACTTCATCACAAATTAAGAAGTCAATATTTTTTTTTGTTCAGACTTCTTATAAAGTAGTAGGTTTCTCTATTGAAAGAATACTACTTTCAAATTTATTACACAGTGTATAAAAATTATAATCGACATAAACACTACAACCAGTTGAAATGCTAGTACATATGATGTGGAAGACGTGGTATCGGGATTGCTTTAAACTCTTTGAAGGTAATTCCAAACTCGTCCGTCATGTCTGCCATGTCCATCAGCTCACATCTCTTCCCGTCTGGAAGTTTCCACTCAAATGAATGAAGTAAAGAAGCCAAAACAACATGAACCATACGGCTCGCTAATGGAAGCGCCGGACAAATTCTTCTTCCCGCTCCGAATGGAATTAATTCAAAGTTTTGTCCCCTGTATTCCATCTTGCTATTCTCTCCCTCCAAAAATCTCTCTGGCATAAATTCCAAAGGATTCTTCCAAATTGAAGGGTCCCTCCCAATGGCCCAAGCGTTCACTATCACCTGGCTGTCTTTGGGTATCACAAATCCCCCGATCTCACAGGAGCTTTCGGCTTTGTGGGGGAGCAGCAATGGAACGGCCGGGTGCAATCGGAATATTTCCTTCACGGCTGCATGGAGATAAAATAGACGATCTACATCAGATTCTTCCACCCTTCTGTTGTAACCAACTACTTGGTCCAATTCCTGTCGGAGTCGGTTTAATTTCTGCGGATTGCGAATGAATTCTGCCATGGCCCATTCTATTGTTGTAGTGGCAGTTTCAGTACCCGCAACAAACAATTCCTGAAATCAAACATAACAATTAGAGATCTCGAAAATACCAGAGATTTATAAACCTTTTAAAAAACAAATCTTTTCAGTATTACTCACGCCTATCAAGGCTCGAATACCAACGAGAGTGAAATCTTCGCTTCTGGAATCCAGCAGAACATCCAGAAAATCTTTCTCGGAGTCGTTTCGCTCAACACTTTGGCTGGTGGTGGAAAGCCTTTTCTGTATGAACGTATCAGCGAAGTCATACAACGCCCTGAAATACATGGCCATCTCACGGGACACGCCCTGGGGGTCGAAGAACCGGAGAAAGGGAAAAAAGTCCGCCATATTGGGCTTTCCGATGAGCTTCATTAATTTCCAGACGGTATATTTGAGCTCAGCAGAAGCTGGATTGTGCGGATCGGAGACACTTGTGCTGAAGATCATGTTGCCTAACAAATTCAGAGACATGCAGAACACCGTCCGCCCAATATCCACAATCTTTTCCTTGTCCTGGAAAATGAGTCGAGTCGTGCGAAACACTTGATCTCTTCTGAGGTGTTGCAGAGCATCCAGTCTTTTTTGGCTGAAAAGCTCGACAGTTGAAATGCGTCGTAGATGGCGCCAGTAAGGGCCGTATTCGCCCCAAACTAGCGAGGACTTGTCATGGGAAAGGGACTTGAACGCTTCCATCACCGGCCGCCCCGCGAAGATGTGGTCGTATGTTTTAAGGACCTCCTTGGCCATGGCAGGAGAGGAGACGACGACTGTTGTTTTCATGCCCAAGCGGAGAGCTATGAGTGGGCCGTATTTCACAGAGAGGGCAAACAGAGATTCGTGAGGCCTTTTTCCCACCTGAAAGAGGTTTCCAACAATAGGCCAAGCAGGAGGTCCTGGGGGAAGGGGAAGAGGAAGCCTTGTCTTACTCTCCCTTCTCCATAGATAGAAGAATAATATCAATGAAGCAGCAGGAAGGAGCAAAGAGAACCATGAAAGCGGTAGAATATCCATGTAAACTGTAACAAGGAGACCCCTACGTCGTTTGGTTTTCCAGTTTACAGTATTTTATAGGCAGAATCTAATCGGTGGATGCAGCGTTGTCGCACGTGATTCGCTAGTCGACATCTATTTCGCTGGAAAGTCTTGAACAGGAAAGCCCGAAAGACTACAACCGAGTAAAGTTGTTTTGGAAAGTATTATACGGTACAACTTTGACCAGGTCTCGACGGACGGCATCGTCCGTCTAACGTACTTAAATTTAAAATCATATTACATTTTAATATATGGTCAAATATTGCATGCTTATTGTTTATTGTTTGATACATAATATACCTTACTTTCATTAAAAAATAATTTTTTTTAAATTAATTAAGAAAAATAATTTATAAAAAATGTGTTATAAATAAAATAATAAATATTTTTTAATAATTAAATTTTTGTAATAGTAAATTGTGTATATTTACTACAATTTTCGTTTAGTTTTGATTATATATGTGTGTGTGTCTGTCGAGAGATATCCTTTTTAAGGTTTCTATTGCATTTTTAAGTGAGAAATTGATTAAAAAAATAAGTACCTCGAGAAGGATATCTCTTGGTGTATTTTATATATATTATTAATAAATATATAAATGTTAGTAGAATATGTGGCACAATATGTAAGACATTAAATGAAATAGGGCTAGGGTTAGTGTAAGAGTTAGGTTTAGAGATAGAGTAAAGGTTAGGGTTAGGGTTAGGTTTAAAGTTATAGTTAGGATTGGAGATAGGGTTAAGGTTAAGGTTAGGGCTAGGGTCAGAGATATGGTTAGGGTTAGGGTTAGGGTTAGGGTTAGAGTCAAAGATAGAATTAGTGTTAGAGTTAAGATTAGGACTAGCATTAGGGTTATAATTAGAGATAGGGTTAGGGTTAGGGTTAGGATTAGAGTTAGGGTTGGTGATAGGGTTAGGGTTAGCATTAGGGTTAGAGATGGAATTGCAATAAGGATTAAGGTTACGGTTACGGTTAGAGTTAGGGTTAGGATTAGGATAAGGGTTATGGTTGGGGATACGGTTAGAAAAATAATTTAATAATGTAAAAAGTTTAGTTTTACAATACTCTTCTCTATTTAATTTTATTTTTATTTTATATATTTGACCAAATATTATCCTCATCCACACCTATTTTCGTATTTTTGATACTTATTTACACATATTATTGTCTTCCATGTTCATACATTCATTCCTCATTGCATCAAAATGGCTCTTCAAACTTAAAAAACATATTCAAATTTGCCAACTCTCACTTATGGCATTTTTGACAATGTGAACCTATTTGATATATGTTTTGCACAATTATTGCTATGTTATTCGTATTTAAAGACTTTAATTTGAACATTGATTCTTATCCTAGAATCACTCAATAACCTAGACTTCAAGGAACATTAATTATATGAATATTTCAACTTAGATTGCTAAAAGGAATCTAATAGGATTGGTTAGATATTTTTTTAATTTAATTTTATAATTCATTTTATTGATAGATCAATTGATTGATTTCAATTATATAATTTATAATCTATTGAAAGAGATGCTTACCTCACATTCTAGCCTCCTAAAGACAAAAAAATGTCTTGTTTCTTTCTCTCTAGATGCATGGATCATGCTTTGATGTACTAGTAATAATGAAATTAATGTTTATGATAGCCACAAGTTAACTATACATATCTTCATGCATGCTATAGGATAAGGGCATAATAAATTATCCAAAAATATTAGTTTCTAGTTTCTTTTAACAATTTTCTTGTGTCAATTTATATGATATGATCATTTCTATAATTGTTAGTAGGTGAGTAATTTTTTTTCTTTCTCTTTAGTTTTTAGAAATTGTATTTTACAAGAAGGCTAATTTGTAAGAGGGAAAAATAATAAAATGTATAGTCAAGGATATCATCTACTAATTTTTTCCTTATATGCCAAAATAAATGTATATCTAGGCATGAAAAACAACCAACTTTGACACTCTATTTATGAATTTCTCTCTAAACATGGGAACCAAAATAAATTTGTATTTTTTAACAAATTATCTAAATAAAGCATAAAAAATATATATAAAATACAGAATTTTTTTTAATAGATCATGAAACCAAAGTAAATAATACAAAACGAAAACATATGTTAAAAATTGTGTAAGCATGCACTAAATAAATAAATTCTAATGACCAATCTTACATAACCACATGCCAATATTTGATATATTACCATACTTATATAATTAACATCACTATCATTCAGCATTACCATTCACCACTTCTTCCAAATACATATATTAAATTGCTTATTTAATTATGTAAGTCATAAAATTAAGCAAATATATCATATTTTCAATAGATTCAAATTGGAAACAATAACAAAACTTGTACCTTCATACAAATTATAACTATTAGTAATAAAAGAATTCTTTTATCCCCAAAAAATAGTATTAATTGTAAAATTTAATATATTTTCTTATTATTAAGAAAAATAAATAAAATAGAATGATAAAGTTTTTAAAATATATTTATAGAAAAAATGTTTCTGATTAAATTAAGTTGGGTTTTTAAAAGAACTTAAACCATGTTACAATCACAGAACAACAGAAACACCAAGCAAAACAAAACAGATCGGATACTCGAATTTGTCTTTGTTGCATACAATGTTCATAATAAAACTATTAAATAAATAAATAAACTTTACTAAATTATTGAAAACAAAAAATTACACTTATTTTTAACAATATTGATCAACATCACGGGCTTTAGCGACATGACCTTGCAATCGATTTTGTTGACTTAACATGTAGGATACCCACCTAAGACAATGCAGATCAATAAAAGTAATGTCACAATTATTCATTAAGAAAAACAGTAAACGCCGACAATACGTGTCCAGCACCGCTAGTAAATATTATGTGGGAGACGTGGAATGGGGATTGCATTAACTGTTTGAAAGTAACTCCAAATTCGTCCGTCATGTCCGTTACGTCCAGCATCTCGGAGCTCATCCCATCCGGAAGTTTCCACTCAAATGAATGAAGTAAAGAAGCCAAAACCAAAGAAACCGTACAGCTTGCCATTTGAACCGCCGGACAAATTCTTCTTCCCGCTCCGAATGGAACCAACTCGAAGTCTTGTCCCTTGTAATCTATCTTGCTATTCTTGCCCTCCAGAAATCTCTCAGGCATAAATTCCGAAGGATTGGTCCAAATTGAAGGGTCCCTCCCAATGGCCCACACGTTCACCAAAACTTGGGTGTCTTTGGGAATCACAAATCCCCCGATCTCGCAGGAGCTTTCGGCTTTGTGGGGGAGCAGCACAGGAGCCGTCGGGTGCAATCGGAATAACTCTTTCAGAGCTGCATGGAGATAAGGCAGACGATCAAGATCAGATTCTTCCACTCTTCCGTTGCAACCAACTACTTCATTCAATTCTTGTCGGACTCGGTTTAGTTTCTGCGGGTTACGAATGAATTCTACCATGGCCCATTCTATTATGGTAGTGCTCGATTCAGTACCGGCAGCAAACAATTCCTGAAACCAGAGAGCACTATTAGAGATCTGTTAAATACCAGAGAGTGATAGACCCTTGAAAAAAAACAAAAAATCCTTTTAGTGCTACTCACAGCTATGAAAGCTCGAATATCAGCGAGAGTGAAATCTTCAGTTCTGGAATCCAGCAGAACATCCAGAAAATCTTTCTCCAAGTCGCTAAGCGAGAGTGAAATCCTCAGTTCTGGATTGACCGCTCGCGGCGAGCCTTTTCTGTATGAACGTTTCAGAAAAGTCATACAATACCTTGAAATACCCCGCCATCCGACGGGACACACCCTGGGGGTCGACAAACCGGAGAAAGGGAAAAAGGTCCGCCAGATTGGGCATTGCGAGGAGCTTCATTAATTTCCAGATGGTATCTTTGAGCTCCGCAGAAGCTGGATTGCGCGGATCGCAGACGCTTGTGCTGAAGATAATGTTGCCTAACAAATTCAGAGACGTGCAGAACGCCATGCGCCCGATATCCACAGCCTTTCCCCTGTCCTCGAATATGAGTCGAATCGTGCGAGATACTTGATCTCTTCTGAGGTGTTCCAGAGCATCCGTTCTTTTGGAGTTGAAAAGCTCAACTGTTGAAATGCGTCGGAGATAGCGCCAGTAAGGGCCATAGTCACCCCAAATTAGAGAGGACTTGTCATGAGAATAGGACCTGAATGCTTCCGTCACCGGCCGTCCCGCGAAGATGTGGTCCTGTGTTTTCAGGACCTCCCTGGCCATGGCAGGAGAGGAGACGAACACTGTTGGTTTCAAGCCCAGATGGAGTGTCATGAGTGGGGCGTATTTCACAGAGAGGGCATACAGAGACTCCTGAGGCCTTTTTCCCAGCTGCCAGAGGTTTCCCACAATAGGCCAAGCAGGAGGTCCAGGGGGCAGAGGAAGCTTTGTTTTACTCTCCTTCTCCATAGAAAGAAGAAGAATACCAGTGAAGCAGCGGTAAGGAGCACAGAGTACCAAGAAAGCGGTGGAATATCCATGTAAACTGCAACAAGGAAACCCCTACCTCGTTTGGTTTTCCAGGATACACAATTATATAGCGTCACTGCACGTGATTCTTTCGTCAACATGGCCTTTGAGGGAAAGAATTAACGATGGAAAGACTGAAATACCGCGACCTAGTCTCCACCCCGGTATTGACTAAATTTTTCAAATGATTTTATTTTATTTGAGTTAATTTTATTTATTTATTTTATTAGGTAATTATGGCATCAATATCTAATGCAAGTGGTTTTCTTCTTAGTTTCGTAGTGTATTGTATAGGCTATTCTTTATGTATGTATAGTCTTAATATTTAAAGGGTGGTTTTGTTTTTAGTTTGGTAGTGTATTATATGGACTATCCTTTGTATATATAGAACATTAATATTTAAAGGTGAGATAGGATCCATGTCATTTCAAATGGTGGTAGATCAATCACATCTTAAGTATTAAAATTTACAAATAGAAAAATTCAATCTTCACTTTTACAATTCCTTATAATTATTACTTATTTCTACTTGTCTATATGTCTTTTATTCTCGCATTTGTTTCCTTTAGTTTTACTACTTTTAAGCTCCTAACACATTCCTTATTCTTATGCATTACGCTCTTCTCCTCAGATGCTTCTCCTCCTTTAATTTCCAATATTTTCCTGATAGTCTAAACTTCATCTCTCTTCATTTGTGACTTCATAATTGACTTAATTTTATGCTAGCGCCCCCTCTCAACTCCCTAACCCCACACTTACATGTTTTTAAACCACATACTTCATTCCCTTCTCAAACACATCATTTATTCAAGTAGGTTTCATGACACTTTCTTCACAATCCTTTAACCTTAAACTCATTCCATATGCTCTAATCAACTCAAAGATCTTAATTATTTAGGATAGGTAAGATAATAGGTTGTACGTCCATCCATTAGATATTGCTTTTCTCCTTATCCTTGCATATTAGAAAACTTGGATAAGCAATCCCTCACTTTTTGGTTTTATGTGTTATCCTTATACTCATCCAAATTAGAAATTATAAGGCTATATATAATTGTAGCTCTCCTTCCTCCCTTTTAATAATTAGAATAATGAAGAAAGAATTTGTGAGTCATTTCAATTCTTATAGATTTTACTTGTTTTTATAATATTACTTTTTATTTATGTTAATTTGATCTATTTTCTAAGCACTAAATCAAAGCATAAGTGAGGATAGATTTTTTATGGTTTTTATATTTAAGAGATTCACAAGGGATTAACAAATTTACATGAAAGGTTTCTTAAAATTGATCATGGTTTTCTTTTACATATTTAGATGATTTGGAGGATCAAAAAGGTTGAAGAAAGTCCTATAATGTCTATATATGCATGTGTATTTTTCTCTAATATGGTGAAATACAACTCTTTTGGTTATATTGGTAGTATTTTCAACTATTCAAACATGTGCACAAGGCTCATGGAATTTTTTTCTTTCATTTCATTGAAATGGGAGATCATTTGATGCAATGGCAAATGAGGGTGCTTAAAACTTGAATATTGAAAGAAAATTTTAAATGGGGAATTTTTAATTCAAATGAACATTACCACTACATCCAAAAGGGACATAAATACTTATTTTGATATTTAATTTTTCAAATTTGGAGTAGGGAATATTTTTATAGTTTTCTTTTATACCCATGAGGATTGTATGGTCTTATGTAGGTCATATCATATGGTTAGTTTTAAAAAATACTAATTATGTAGTGTGTAGGGAACTATAGTAGTTGCACCACTAGTGCATTGCCTCCAACATCATTAGCCCACAACTAGGGAGCCATTGGAGCAATGCTCCCAAATCCACCAATGACTTCAATAGCCAATTCTAGTGGTGTCACTAGACCTTCCTACAAAAAATATTCTAAATAATATTTTTTCCTGAAACAATAGTTTCTCCAAGGTATTTATGTACCAATATCTAGATAGTTTCATGTTTAAAAATAACATAACTTCATAGTACAAATGGAATTTATTTAAAAATATAGATCTATTTTGAACTCATAGTTTTCCAAAGAATATTTCAAAGAATCCAAAAAATCTATTAATAACTGAAACATTGAAAAATAGGTGTTTATCAAGGTGAATTGATCAAGATGATAAACCACTATTTTTTTCTAGGGATTTTTCACTTAATTATGAGAGCCAAAATGCCTGAATAACAATCAAAAAATAATTCTAACTATTATAGCAATGAAAGGGGAATTTTTGAGAGGCTAGAATGATGTGTACCTTGCTACAAGAAGGTTGTTTTTAGGCCACAATGGACTCATTCACCTTTAGTGCTTAATGGGTCCTTGTTCGTGTTTCTAAAAATTGAGATCCTGGGTTTTCTTCCTTGGATGTTTGACTTCATCCTTGGTTATTCCTTGTAAATAAATTCTAGTATTTTTTCTGTACTTCCAACATGAATACAATCACATCCCTGACAATTAAGCTTCAAACTCATCTCAATTTGATCTTCAACCTATATATCTATAAACATATTCAAGAGGTGAGAAAAATTGATTGTTAGTGAATAGGAATTTTCCTAAGTCAAACCCTTCGCTTAGGTAATTAAACTAATGATGAAATAATAAAATTGAAGCATGAACATGAAATAGTGAAATGTTGATACCTTGGAAGTTTTCTTGGAATGTAAATCTACAAACTAGCATGAATTGGCGATGAAGAATGTAGATCTTGATCTCAAATTAGATGTGAAACTATGCTTGCAATGGATCTTCAATGCTACATCAAGAGTCTTAGCTCAACAATATGCTTGAATGCACTATGCCTTGACATATGATGGAATGGCCTTGAATTGTTGCAATCAACTTGATAATCTACTCTCAAATTCTCGGAAATGCCTACAAACTCTGTGTAAGTGCTCTTGAGTGCTCATGAAGTTCTAGGATTTCTTAGGATGAAACTATGTGAATTAACCCCATATTTATACTAAATCTAGAGATTAACCCCGAAATTCAAATAATTGCTTACACCAAATTAGGATTGAAATCATGATCCCGGCCAAAATTAACTAAAAATGGGTGCCCCAAGTGTGAGGGACCCATTCGCTTAATTAAAGGAGGCAGGTAGTCCCAGCACAACTTTCTAGGACCATGCTCAAGGGATGAAATAACATCAAAACACACCCTCAAAAAATGCAAAGAAAGAGGTGTCCTATGTGGAGAGGGACCCATTTGCCACTAGAAGGAGAATGGGTCCTAGCACCATTTTCATAGGGACTTTGAATTTTCCAAATTAAAATATATCATGCATTCTACTATACTAAAAGTTAGGATAGATCCTTTAAAAGTGGCCAATAATAAAATTAAATTTGAATTAAAGACCAAATTTAAGCCCAATTAACCATAATTAACAATGAAACCCTAGATAAGTGGCGCGTAATACAACTCTTTACAACACCCTAAATAAGGTACAATTTTAAGTATATTTTATTTAAAAATAGTCCTAGCTTTAATGTGAATGTGTACAAATACATTACAACACTAAATCAAGGCATTATTAGATTAATTTTGTCAATTATTCTAAATTAAATGTAAAAGTGTCATTTACACTACAATAACATCAACATTACATTGACACTTTCTCCCTTCAATACTACCCTCTCACTATTCAGGTTTCATGTTTTGCACCTGATTTTTAGAGGGTGATATCTTGGGCGTATAAGTCCAATTTTGAATTTTTTTTAATCATACCTTATTTTTGAACTATAAGTAGTGGTCCAGGTATTTTTTGATTTTGAGGCACAATTTCACCAAGATTTGTAGATTCTTGGTGACTCTACACACTTCCCATTTTAAAATATTTAAATGCTTCATTAAGAAACATACACATACCTATTTAGATCATTTTAAAAAAGTATTTTTTGTTTATTTCACAATGTATTATTTTTATTGACTTTCTCAAAATTATGTTTTTGGCCTAGAGCCCATTTAGAACACTTGTAAAGCAATTGAATCAAGACCACTTCATAATTATTTCTAGTGGAAATTGTACTAGCACTAATAATAAGGTGGCAAATCATTGTTTTAAGGGGGTTACTAGTTAAGTTCTGAGGTAAATAAATTATGTGAGATTATTGTAATGGATTTTTGGGATTTTGTAATGGATTTTAGCATTAAATTTAATAATTCCATTCTAAGGAGAAATTCAAATTACTATTTATCTTTAAAACAAGGTTTACAAAATCACTACATTGAGCATGATCTACTACCCTATCTCTTTGGACACATTCTTGAGCCAAGTGACTCTAAACAAAATAATGCATGGTTCTATAATAATGACATGGTCTATAGCCTAATATTTCTTTCTATTGAGGATATTATGCATCACATAGAGAACACTAAGTTTCCTTCCATTGCACCATCATCTAATAGTTGTGTGGAGAAAATTGGATCTTCATTTGATAGTGAAGTTTCCTTAGATAACCACAAACATACTAAGAATTTTGATGCCCCATTTTATGTGGACACATCCTCATGGCATGATTAGGTGATTTTGTTGACATACATTTGTAATCCATTTATAATGGATAAAATTCTACACCCTCCTTCTCTTTTTAATTTATTAATGTTTAGAGTCACTTCTTTGAGACCTTCCATTAATTTTCTATAGTAGGGTTCTTCATGTCTATAGAATCCACTTCATTGGGAGGTCTACTTAGTAGAAATCTCACATATATTTGTGTATATTCACATTTTACATATTTATGAAAATATTTAGGACACATGTCTTCTCTTTGGCGTATGTGTGGGATCATCATGGAAAAAATAGGCCCTTAAGTGTGGCAAAAAAAATTTAGAAAAATTAGGTTAGGTAAACTTGATGTAAAAATTTGAATAAGTTATCTATATTATTTCAAAAATATGTAAGAATAGAATCTGTAGAAAATTGAATGTAGTTTCTAAAATACTAGGTTTATTTTAAAAATAAAAAATCTATTTAGGAAAAATTTGCATCATTAGTACTTAAATTTCCAAGGAAAAATAAGAAGTAGGTGTCTCATCTATCCACCCTAACCACAATAAATGATAATACTTTTATAATATTTTAGATATAAGCAGAGGACCACAACCCATGATGCATATATTTTGTAATTTTTACAAGTAATAATTAATTATGAATTTTTATTAGAACTTTTTAAAAATATAAAAAATTGTATGTCTTATCACCTTAACTTGGTCAAAAATTCATGAAATCCATTTTTTTTAATCCTATAGTATGTGAAGCATAGAATGTGAGACATGTTTCAAATTCAAAAAATGTGATACCGTTTGAAAGCTATAAATGCTTTCAATTAGCCTATCAATCAAGACTTTCGACATATTTCAAATAGAAAATGAATAATAATTATTTATTAAATTCAAAGTAAAGCATAATTTATTGGTGGAAAGTTGAGAATCTCCTTTAAAAACCCTTTTCGTTTTATTAATATTAGGTAAAAAAAAAAGGTCATCAACCACATACCCATCATATTGCCACTTTTTGGCCCATCATGATCTTACACATACCCTTTGATGACAACTCACATTGAATTGCATCATCACTCATTCTAAATTCTCTTAATATCTCTTCAACACATCATGCTATTCAATTGACACATCATGGTTCACATTGGTCCAAGTATCACACTTCAATAGTCATTATTATTTAATATTTGATGACATAATCATAGTTCAACATTGACATTGAGAAACACAAGTAGCTTCTAAAACACTACATCCTAATTCATTTCTACATTCTTCTTGAGTGAGAATTCATTACTTTGATATCTCAAGTTTTCTTTCTTTTGAAGTGAAGATATTGTTGGAGTCACTCAAGGACACAAGCTCCTCGGATCATCTTCAAAACCAAAAATAACCTTCTACAAGAGAGAAAATATAGAGAATAATTTTTTAATTATGGATACAAAACATATTAATATCAAATGTGATCAATGATGTGTAATACCTATAAATTAATACAATACAATACATAAATGAGATAGGTTGCACTTATATAGGTAAGGTTGAGAGATAGGACAAACTAGGATGATGACAAGTATCTTAATCCTATGTCATGTGACAACTAGGAGATAAGATAAGATAAGATTACATGACAAGTAAGAAAGTTCTAATAATATTCCTAACTCATTAACTTAAAATGTGAACATGTGTGAAAAGGTCCTAACTAGGAACTAGTTAGATAATGTACCTTGTTCACACTACAAAGGGGGAAACTAAATATGAAATTATACCCTTGTTCACATGAATATGCACATCATTTATTGTAGAGGGACCTAATACAACATTCATTGTGCAACATTTTTAATGTTTCTTTTCTCTCTCTTCTTTGCAAAGGTACACATGGCCCTTGCATTTACAAGATTTCAAGATACTCTTCCTGGGGAGGTTTCTCAATCCTTTATTTTCTCTCCTTTGTGGGGGATTTTTTTCCTTTTGTATTTTCCTCATTTTATTAGATATTGTTTGTACATGTGTACCCAAAATGGACTAGTTATTAAGACCCATTCTTGAATCTCTACTTGTTTTATCATCACCCTATGTCACATCAATGCCTCTCTATCCCCCTTGGATCCCTCTACCCTTTGTGTTAGCCTAGACAATGCCCCTAAAGACCCCTAGTTGGATGTTGTTATTTTATTATGATTTTAATTTATGTCAAAAGTGAAAGTAAAGTTTGAGTCTAGTTGTCATTGTTTTCAGAAGTAAGTTTGACACAATTCAGTTTTCAGTGTTGTAGTCTAGCTATTTGGTCAATAGAGTCTCTATAAATTTCTTTGCATCTCTCATATGTTGATGTTGTGATCCTATGGTTTGGAAGTTAGATTCATATGTTGTCAAACCATGTGTGACCCAAGTCTCTTGTTGTTTGGATTATTGAAAAGGTTTTGCAAGTGATAGTTTGTTGATAGTAATGTTTCTATGAGGATGCTCATGAAGGTGTAAAGTTTGGTTTTTTCATTCCTCCATGTTTGCAGATATGGTTGTGTAGTTCAAAAAATAATTTTTTAGTGCTGTGAAGGTTTTATATGTAGATTTTCATATCATTTTTCCTTCCACAGATAGTTTGAAATGACAATGTAGGACTATATTGTCTGATGGCTAGTTTCAATTTATGTTTTCTTGTGCCAACTTATTATTGTATGTAGTGGTGATTTGGCTAGTGGAGAGTGTTCTTGAAGATCTTGTGATGTTTTATGTTGCTAGATGCAAGGTGTTTTATATTTTCTCCATAACAAGTTATGGTTCAAAATGGTGTTGTTGGGTTATTCTTTTTCCTAGTCGACAGATGTAAGTTAAAGTTGTGCACCACAAGTTATTGGTTATGTAGATTCTGAGAAGTGTTTGAAGGTGTTGTACATGGGTCATACTGAATCATCTAGGTGAGAAGTGAAACTATATTTTAATCAATCATGAGTACTGCCAAGTTGTAAAGGTTAACGTGCTATGAGTTTCATGTTTTCTTTCTTAAGGCAGACCTATTTCAAATTTGTAAAGCATGTAGATGTTGATCATTAAATGTCGATGTTGTGAAGAGTTCTTAATACCATGTTGAGAATTTTTTGGAATCTACAATGCGTGTTCCTCTTCCTGGTGTGGCATGTAGTCCATTTGAGTCTTGTCTTCTACATGTTTCATGTTGTTGTTCATCTTTGGTCAGCTTGTAATTATAATATTCTTTGTTGTAGGATGACATATGTAATGTAATCAATGTAATATATCATATATATTATTAACCTAGCTGATCTAGGTGGGGTGTGATTGTGAGACATCATCAAGGATGCATAATGCATTATGGTTTCAATGTAAGCAACTGAAAGAGAAAGAGAAAAATCGATATGTCATGTCTGAATTTATTTTGAAGAAACTTTTGTGATAGAGGAGATGTGACTTCAGGATGTTCCTAACTAATTGCTAGAGATAGTGAGCCAAAGACAAAGCTTCTTGAAGCCTGAAGGTAGTGACTTAGTAAGTTGTCAAGAAGACATTTGAAGAGGTTGTAGAAGATTTTTAAAAGAAGAATTGTAATCATCAAAAGGAATTGAGCTTCATCGTCATATTCAAATTGTAGAAAGAACGTCATGTTGTAATCTATTCTAAGTTTTTTCATAGTTCAGGGAGCAATTACTTCCTTGGGTTGTAGCCCTAAAACAAAGTTTGTAGGGAGTTTTATCTTCCTTGGAGATGACCCTAAAACCTTTACAAGGAATTGTAGCTTCCTTGGGTTGTAGCCAGGTAAAAAAAAGTTATAACTATGATTCATTCGTGAGGCTGGATTAGGACAGTAGCTTGTAGTAGCTTTTCTCACTGTGGTTTTTCCCCCTTAGGTTTTTTCACATACATCTAGTGTTATGTGGTGTTGTGCATTATGTTGATCTTTCATGTTTCTATTTGTGATGCAAAGATTAAGTTTTAATTTTCTCTAGAGGGTTTGAGATTTGATTGAATATTGATTCACCCCCCTTCTCAAAATTTTGGTGTGTGTTCAATAGTTGTTTGTGCTAGTTGCACCCCCATAAAAATTAAAATAAATGACCTAATCAAGGCTATGAATGTTTAGAATGACATTCTAAAACATGGATTCTCGCTCAACTTATCACAACTAAAGACAAAATTCAACTTTTGGAAGATCAGGTTCTTAATCAAAAGGAAACCTAGTTGGGTGAGGTTGATGATGAGGGTCATTGAGCCCTTCTATCTTCCCTTTCCAACTCTTTCAATAGGTGTTCCAATTGGGGAAATGAAGTTGATGAGATTAGGATTGTGGTGGGTACTATGGAGGAGAGGGAGAAGCTATAAAAGGAGGTGGCTACCATGCATAGCAATTAGGATAAAAATCTCAAGTGTTTGAAGGAAACTTTGCAGTATAGAAAGGAAATGGTAAAAAAAATTGTGGTCACCATTCAGGTGTTCCAATAGGATCTTCATAATAGCCATGAAAAAAGGGTTGGGGATGATTTTTAGGAAGTTGTTCTTTCAAAGAAGGGAAAGAAAGGTGATTCTAGTGCACCTAATACTCAAGAGGGCTACCTCGTGTAAAAGAAGCCCTTGTCCTTTGAATAAAAACTACAATTTGTGGAGAATGAATGGAAAGCCATTAATGGCCTCAAGTTGTTGGGAGACTAGTAGCTGGTCTAGCTCCCAATGGTTTTTCCCTTGTATTTTGTTTCTCTAATTTTGCTAGTCTCTATGTAGTTGTTTTTCTTTTCTTTTTGAGTGCCTCATATCTTACAAGCTCCCATTTTGGGCATCTATGGTCATTTTCTAAGGCTACGGACCCTTCACAACTTTAATCTAATAAAAAAATGGGGTGTTAGTGTAATATCTATTATTTTTTAGGTTATTTTTAAATCCTCAATATAATATTGCACATGTTATTTAAGTTCACTAAGGAAATTATTTTTAATTACTTAGAATAGGATATGATATTAAGTTGCACAATCCATGAGATATTACTTTTTTACATAATCTCATTGATTTGAAAACTTGGATAAGAAACCCCTCACATTTTGGTTTTATGACTCAACCTTACACAAATTAGATTTGTAAATTATAAGGCTATATATTATTGTAGCTATCCTTCCTCCTTTTGAATAATAAAAATAGTGGAGCAATCATTTGTGTTCCATTTTAATTCTTGAAGACTTAATAATTTTTGGTAATGTTTAATTTTAATTTAAGCTAATTTGTTGTATTTTCTAAGAACGGTCCTAGTTGTAGATCTAACTAGAAATTCTTACATTAATGGAAATGTTAAAAACAACTTGATGACCACATGAATGGAAAATCTCTCTAATAATCAAAGTGAAATATGAACTAGAATAAATAGTGAGATACAAAACTCTATAAAATACTTCTTTTATTACTATATATTGATCTAGCGATTCACTTGACCTTTTCCATGTTGTATTATTTTATAGTTATTAGGTGTAGGAAAATAACCAAGTTATCTACCTTAATATTTTCCCATCATGAGTTGAGTCTTCATGTCATTTTTATGTTTTAGGAGTATATAAGGAGGTAGTGGAGGAAAAATTGCTTCTCTTTATTGACCCTACATATGAGGAAGCATTTTCATTTTATCAAAATCACTTAATAAACATACTCAAACCAAGTTAATCCTTGAATCATTGGTAAAAATCCAACCTAATAGAAAATGAGGGGCTAAATGATGTGCTAAACATAACCCTCAAACAAATAAATGAAGAGAGAGAGAGAGAGAGTGCACACCAACTAACCTTCTCTTTTCTTCATTTATATGAACTTGATATATAAAATGGGTATTTCCACATCCATTATGAATTCTTTCTTCCACTAACATGCAAATTTCACCCTAACAAGGTAAGATTGATCCCAATTAGAAAAAAAATGATAAATAGAATATAGAAGTTAGGATTTGAATTTAGACTTGAAGGTTGTACTTTAGGATATAAAAGTGGATTACAAGTAAATCAACCCCTACTAAACATGATAATTTTAAATTAAAAAGTAGGTAGAAAATTGAAGTTCATTCATTTTTCCATTAATTCTTACCTATCAAAGCTTGCACATTAATTGCATGTATCTTTTTTTATTTTAAAGACATTATAAGGCATTTCATTCAATTGGTTACAAAAGTGAAAATTATGTAAGCATGAGAGAATTTAGCAAATGAAAGTGAAATTTGGTTGCATCAAAGAGTCAAAGGACAAATAACAAGAATAAAATATAGAAAAATAATTAATATACTATTTCTCTTCATGTACCAATAAAATAACTAGAAAAAATAATAAAGAATCAAATAATATTCTAGAGATAGAAAAGAATGAAATAGGTAGGTATTCACATCATTGTGAGAGCTAACAACCATGGATGAAACCATCATGGAGGCATGATAATAGATATAATATTTTGACCAATCACTATGGATATACATAGAAACAAAGGATAATTCATAAAAAAATGGAATAGCAAAAGTAATATCTATTGACAATAGAAATGACGACATACTATGATGAAGAATAAAATATAACTGTTGCAATGAAATATAGACAAAGGATAAGATCTAGTTATTATAAAGCTAAAACCACCACAAATATTGGTTATAGATGGTTATTGAACATACTATTGGTTATAGGACATGCCATCATGCTTGTGATGACATTTAGTTGTCTTAATATTTGTCTTCTTCTCATGTTTCAAGAAAAGAACATGTCATGGATGAATACAATATTATGAACCTAGGGATGTGATATTATTATATATAGTTTAATAGCTCAATTCAATCATGTGACACACATACCTTAAGGTATTCATGTAAACAACTTATTTAATTAATTATAGTAGATAATGAGTAGGCTTACATGGGTTTATTGATCTACTCATCTATGGTGTCATTTGGAGAAGGTTTATATAAATAAGGTGAATATCATTGTAAAAGTATTTGAAAAGTATGTTATGGGTTTGGGATCACTTAGAGATATAACATAAAGCAACTTCTTCCTTAAGGACAATTATATGGTGTTTCTCTACCTCAAGGTTGTATTCTATTTATAGATATATTAGAAAATAGAAATTTTATTCATAAAATTATCTTGCATTTTATGTGATGTGCCTTTTACATCTTGACCAAATTTTAAAATCAATTAAAAGAAGACATATACACAAAATTCAATTTATAGGGTTGAATATGTTTAGCTTATCTAAACAAATTTAAAGATATTTAAAATGGCATTCATTTTCCACTTGGAGTCATAATAACACATTAGATACAAAATATCTTTCCTTAAGAGTCAAGTTAGAAATTAATATGGAAAAATGTGTGAATGTCATGTAAATATTTGACCACTCAAATGGTAGGGACTATATGGCTCTTCGATAAGATATTTTTTTAATGTAACAAAAAATCTAAATTATACCTATTTTTTGTTGGATGTACCAAAATATTTTAAACATTAATCTTAGCTCCTACTTCATTTTTTATATTCATCTCCACTAATAAATTCACCATCACTATCACTCCTAAAACCTTTGTCAAACACGTGTTTTATTTACTAACACATGCTAGTGCTCCTTTTTTCAACAAAATTGGGTAAATATCCTTATCTTGAATTTTTTATGATATTTAATATTATTATTATATATTTTTTGTAGTGATTTGTTGTTGACTTTTATCTTTTTTTCTAAACCACCCTTCAAAATGTCATATATATTTATATTTATTTTATTTCAAGTAGTAACTTTCTATTATAGGACCTAAAAGAAAAAATCCATTATAGGTAGAAGAATAATAGAAATATACTTACAGTTGAAGTGTCTAGAATTTGATATATATACCATATAATAATTTCTTTAGAAAAATGGAAATTCTTCCTACTTTCGTAGATTTTGATCTAAAATATTTAAAACATTTCAACTGTAATTTTCTAACATATGTGGCATATTGTATCATCCATGATCAAACATGAGAACTACTAAATTAATAATTAGTGATACAAGGGATTGATTGGATGCTCCTAGAGTAGGCACCTTTTTCTCCTAA
This sequence comes from Sequoia sempervirens, assembly GCA_007258455.2. Taxonomy (NCBI): domain Eukaryota; kingdom Viridiplantae; phylum Streptophyta; class Pinopsida; order Cupressales; family Cupressaceae; genus Sequoia; species Sequoia sempervirens. The sequence continues at coordinate 41,841 of VDFB02278942.1, forward strand.
ATTTATAAGAGAATGGGAAAATATCATTCTTATCTAGAAAATATTGATTAATTCATGCTTGTTGAGAGTGATATGGTTATTATAAGTAGTATTTACTAAAATAGATTGCAGTTCCAAATGACGTGTTGGTCATACACTATTATTAAAAGTAAAATTCTACTCTTTTGAAACATTCATATATCTCAAGGGTGGATTTGGATGCGGACAGAGGTGGCTGCAGATCTGCTGGTGAAGGGATTTCAACTCGTACCTGGGCTAACACTAAGAGGAAGACCCCGGCTTTGTCACATACAGTTCAAATCCTCAAGCAGGGGTTACAGGATATGAAGGATGTTGAAATGGAGGCTGAGGAGTTGCTAAACACCTTGGAGTAGTGCGGTCGTTGTTGTTTTTGGTTTTTTTGGGTGGTCCTTTTTTGGACCCTGTTGTCTTTTTTGCTGTCGTTTCCTTTGCGGGACAGATGTCTGTTCGTTTGGACTTATTTTGTTATCTTTTGTTGTTTTAACTCTGCGGTTTCTGGTCCTTGTAAAACCTATTTTTTCCTTTTCAAAAACATTCATATATCTCAACATTAGTTTTAATCTATAGTAGAACACCAAGAAAACATTTTAGGGAATTTTAGGATGCATTGATGGTGTATCTTCAAACTCTATTTCTCTTAACTCCAAGCTTAAATTAGAAGAAATCCAAGATGCCAAACCCTACATCCTAAAACCTAAATTACAAATCTTAGACCTTAGAAATCCCAAACCTTAAACCCTCCACCCTTGGGTAACTGAAAACCCTATAATCTTGTGTTCTAAACCCTAAACCACCAAACTTTCTAGCCCTAAAACATGCATCCTAAGTCCTAAACATCCAAACCTAAACTAGGCAACCCCTACATTTTATAATTTACCCTATAAGTCTTACATACCAAACCTATTTATAATCCAAAACCCTAAACAAACATTTTGCATTATTTAAACCTTGCATCCTTTAAACGTTGGAAACCCAAATCATTTAAATTAACAAACCCCAATCACCCACATCTTAAACCCTTACTATAATGTCAAAATTCAAATATGAGACCTAAAACTCTAAACCTCATTGATTCCTAAAGTATAAACTTCAAACCCTAGCAATACTTCCTAAACCATACATTATAAACCTTAAACCATAAAACATAAGAGTAGACACTTGAAATCTTAAACTCTACACCTAAAATCCAATACAAAAGATTAATAGCTTTTATTACATTCTTCTCATTATCAAATCTTTTATTATCATAAAACCTTAATATATTTCTTTTATTAATCATCATAAATTGTACAAATTCACTAGCACATATAGACCCCATATACTCTAACCCTAGAAACACTCCTTACCTAAAACCTCTACCCTAAAGCATAGCCTCCAAACTTAAACCCTAAACCTTATTTTCCTCTTCCCTAAACCGTGAAATCTTGTATGTATTCGAAACCCTAAACTCTCTCACCAGAAAATAAAGTATGTGAAGCTATACATATACATATACATACGTATCTTTGTACAGAAAGTTGAGTCAAGACGACCGCACCAACTACTTGTCTTTAACACCCGTTATCCGTGGTGTGAATGCGAAAAGACCAAAATTTGGGCCCCACATGAACTTGTACGTTTTATTTGGACTTCAATGTAGCTATTTTAAGAATCTCTCCATGTGGTTAGGTGATAAGCCCCGTCAAGAAAGCACGACAGATTGACATTCAACAAGAATAATTCGTACGTAGACGCAAAATAGGAAACTTTTAAAAGAGTCCATTTTCAAAGGTTGAAGTAAGTACATATAAGTACATGTTGAAGTATGTGTGTAAACATACATATGTAAGTCAATAAATAATAAACATATTTACAAAATTCAAGTAAAGGTTGGATATTTTAACTTATATAAGTAAATTTTAATATATTTGAAATAGCATTCATTCTTCAAGTGGAGCCACACCAATTCATTAGAGATAAATGATTTATTTAAGAATTAAGGAAAACAAAAAGAATGTGAACAAATATGTGGATTCCATGTAAATATTTAACCACTCAAAGGTTGCAGATGATGTGAATATTCAAAAAATAAGGAGTTTTTGATTCTATAAAAAATTTAAAATATACATATTTTAAATCAAATACCACAATATATTAGACTTGAATCTTAGCATCTAATTCATTTTAAAATGCATCCCCACTAATAAAATCATTTTAACTATCATTCCTACAACCTTTTTGTCAAACACATGTTTTATTCAATGTCATGTACTAGCGCTTCTTTTTTCAAATCATTTGATAAGCATCATTATCTTAAAAATTTATATAGTTTAATCTTATTTTTATACCTTTTTTTAATTATTCATGGTTAAAGTTTATTTTTTTCTAAATTGTCTTTTCCCACTTATATATGCATCTACTTCATTTTAAAATGCATCCCCACTAATAAAATAATTATCAATATCACTCCTACAACCTTTTTGTAGGACACATATATGTTTTATTCATTTTCATGTGCTAGTGCTCCTTTCTTTAAACCCATTTGTTAAGAATTCTCATCTTAAAAAGTTATGATATTTAATCTTATTTTTATACCCTTTTTTATAGTGATTCATTATTGAAGTTTGTTCTTTTCTAAATTGTCCTTTCTAACTATGCAATACATATGTATGTGTACACACACATATTTATATATTAATATATAT